>KQ997096.1:94637-115558 GCA_001598015.1 Dorcoceras hygrometricum | reverse complement strand
GCTTTGAGCGTGAACATGGCTGTGATTGATGTTGTGAAATCTGCTGATATGCTTCTGTGATTTACGTGATACAGCTTGTGAATTGATTGAGTTTTACATTCTGTTTTCACGTATTAAATTGTATGCATTGTGTATTGAATATTGAATTGGCATACATGCATACATCTTGAGCCTGATTGACAGATTGATTGATGACCTGATTTAGAGCCACGTTGTGACTGGCCGACAGATGTGTCGTTCCTGAAAAGTCCAACGATATCATCGGAGTGGTGACCGACTGATTGGTTGTGTCTGAATACCACCGAGCTGTTATGGGCTGACGGGCTCTGAAGATCATGGACCGATGATTTCCCCGGTTGATACATCGTGCGTGGTATAGAGGCTCGATTGAGATGATTTGCCAGTTGATTCACTGGTCTAGCTATCCGACCCTTGATAGCCCTCATGCATTTCATGTCATTGATTATAGCATGTTGCATGATTAGCTGTTTTGATAGCTCTTCGTACTGAGGCTTGACCTCGTATTTCTTTTCCTGCTTTTGTGTTGTTTGGGTCTGTGTTACCCATTTTCAGGATCTTCAGGTAACCAAGCTGGACCGAGTGGAGTGCCAGTTGGTCGATCCCCGTTTCCTTGAGTCCCAGTTTATTTTAGTATATGTATTGAACCGGGGGATGCCTCGTGTTTTATTGTATTGGGGATCTGTATTTGATTTGAGACTTCTTGTTACCTGCTTTGTATGAGTTTGAGTGAACTCATATTTTGAGTATTGATATTTTGAATGTATGCTTTGAGTTCAGGCCCAAATGATTTCAAAAAATTTTTATGCCCTATTTTATGCTCCTCTATTATGTGCTTATTTGTGCTGTAATCTTGAGTGATTAGCACGGGGCCTGACATTTTTGGTATCAGAGCTTAAACTGGGATAAGCTCGAGTTTTTTTTATCACACTCGAGTCTAGGCACAGAGTTTTGATTTGATTTTGATTGACTCTGTGATTTATGTTATCTTTTATCTGTCTATGTGATATATCTACTTGGGAACTGGAAGAGAAGATGCAGCGTGAGTGGCCGCATCTGTTTGAGTAGATGTTGCTTTTGTTCCAGTAGTTGATTTCTTGTGTTTCTTGCCCAGTTATCTTGAACTCTTGTTTTGGAGTTCATTGATTTCGAGGACGAAATCCTGTTTTAGTGGGGGAGAGATGTGAGACCCGAAAGCTTATAAGATTAATTGAGTTAATTAATCGGGTTTTATGGAGATCATCTTTGAGTTGTTGAGCTTGGAGAAGCTATCGCGTTTGTTTTAGCCCTTAGAACAGTGCTGGAGTTTGAGTTTGGCGCGGAATCTGTTCAGCAGTTAGAGCGGGTCATCGCTGAATGTTAGCGTTCAGCAGTGGTGACGTCAGCAGTTGTCGCGGGGTGGTTGTGTTCAGCAGTCGTAGCAAGATCTGTTGTCGCTGAGCAATAGAGAGCACGCTAGCGTGTTTCAACAGTGAGTAGCTATACGTCGTCGTTTGGATTAGTTGGAACGACAGCATCTTGGATTAGCGAAGAAGACACAGCTGTGAGTTGCGTTAGCGTCAGCTGTGTGAGAGATCTGTTGTTGTGAACATAGGTTGGTTAGTGTTCAGCAGTGAGTAGCGAGGTGACGTGTCCAGTTGCGACTGTAATTCTCTGCGAAGTCGTTTGAGTTAGTAACGATCACTGTTTTGGCGTAGAGTGAGATCTGTTGCAAGATCTGTTTGCAAGCGGGAATATGAGTGCGATACTTTAAGTATTGGTGGATACTGTTCCTTCAGCTGTGATCAGCTTTGACTTATATTAGAGGACTTGGTCTTCGATTGAGTATCCAGTTTCCATACTTAGAATATTTCTCGATTGCCAATTTCTATAACGATACCCTAGATACTGTTCACCGAACCTTATCCTCTTCGATTGCCGGCGGTAGACAGCCTGACGAGAATGAGAGTGATAGCGTTGGACTCCTCTTGCTGAGCGCTTCGTTTGGATATTGTTTTCGAACGTTTGCTTGAAGCTGGTGAGGTGTGCGAAGACATCTCCCTTGTGTAGTCTGTTAGCATAAGCGTCGGATTTCGCTCCTAGCTTGTTGGGGTAAGTAAAGTTCATTCCTTTGAGCTTTGTTTAGAGCTTTCTGTTGAATTTGAAAGGTAGGGTAGCGCTGGTGGAGTTCGTAACTCCCAGCTACTGTTTTCTGTGCTACGGTCCCTGAGGAATTGTGTGTTACCGTTGAGCAGGTGGTAGATCTGTGTGCTCGGGACGTCATTGTGGCAATCTGCTGTAGTAATTGTTGCACAGAGAATTGAGGTACGGATGTGAGCTTGTTTACAGCTTAGGATTGAGCATGGATTATGTGCTTTGCTGTGTATGCTCTGTGCTGTTATTGTTTGTGCATTGTGTTGATATCAGCTGTTGCATTTGCATGCACGCATTATCCTGTTGAGCTCTATTTTTATAGCTGTGCCTGTTCTGTTGATTGAAGAATACAAGGATGCTATGTTCGAGGACGAGCGGGTAGTTCCCGTATACCTCGGAGGCTGAGCGGGTAACTCACGTACCTCATCTCCCTGCTGGGTTTGTTAGCCGCTATGAGTGGAGTGGGTAGCTCCCACATATCATGAGTGGGCAACAGCAGGAGGAGCTATTTGTTTAGCATCTGGTATGGTGTACTGGAGATGAGTGGGTAGCTCCCATGTGCTCAGTATACCCGTGGCCATTGATTATCGTTCCTTTAATCAGATCTTGCTGTTGAGCTATTGTTGCGATCCTTTGGATCCCTGCTTTCGGTTGTAGCCTTGATCCTTTGCATAGCATTTGCATATTTATCTGTTGCTTTCCTTATGCTGTTTATGCTGCTCTCCGTACTGAGGTTTGACCCCGATGTCCCTCTGGGGCTTGTGTATTGTTGCCTGTATGTATTTTCAGGTTTCCCAGGTTTCTCTGCTGGTCGTGGCTTTGACCCAGCTGGAGGTGCCCAGGAGGTGGATAGAGTGTCCCAGTTAGCGTATAGAATATATGTACTAGTACTGTCAGCCGGGGAATGCCCTGTGCTTGTGGGATTGTGTTATCCGTTGTAGTACTGGTATTTGATTTGTTTAAATGCTATACTGTTGTACTGAGTGTTTGTAAAATACTGGAATTACTTTAACTATTGTGTATTTAAAATTATATGTTTCAAACCGTCAGGCCTAAAGCGAAAATTTTAAGCCACTTTTTGTAGGCTTCCGCTATTGTTTTGCGTGGTTTAACTCTGAGTAGAGCACGAGGCCTGACACAGACAAGCCCTAAGCTAGTGTGCTCTAAGGAACGCAATCTTGTCTGTGTCCGTTAGAACAACTCTGGACCGTTGGAGAGATCTCGGGGTAGTAAACAGCTTAGGTAGGCTACCTCTTGAGCGTAAGCTGTTAAGTTTATGAGAGTGTAAGCTGCCCTGTGCGAGATGGTCTTGAGCTGGATTGTGCAGCTGGTGGGTCGTGACCTTGTCTGAGGGAAACTAGCTTAGAGGTGCGCAATCTGTTAGTAATGCGTGGACCGGCCCGGCTCATGGTTTTAGTGAATACCGGTAGGGTTCATGGGTACCAGCTTAGGCAAGAGCTGGAAGTGTGTGGGTTGGTCTTCATACATGTGAAATGGTCGTCCCGAGCTGGAGTGCGGTGCGACGTCGTTTAGTGTTACCAGCTTAGACGCTATATGGATGGTAAGCGTGAGCTGGCCAAGGCGTAATCTGTTCTGGTAGTGCAAGATGGATGATGTATACCAGCTGGGAGAGAAGGACGTGTGCTGGTTTATTCCTGAACTAGTACCTGCTTGGACACCGAGCTGTCGGTGGCTACTGTTCACAGATCACGGGAGACTTGAGTTATAAATAGAGGACTTTGACCGTGCGCACGCCATTAATTTCCAACACTTAGAATATTTCTCTCTCGTAAACTTACCCTCTACTGTAGCGAAACCCTTAATGTTGACAGAAACTTATCTCATCCGACTTGGAGAAAGGCTGGTAGCGTTGAGTTCCCCTTTCCAAGACGCTTCTTCCTATACCTCTTTTGAAGGCTTTGGTGGACTATAAGAGTGAACGCAAAGAAGCTACAGTGTGTTGTCGGTTCGTATTCCAGCCAATTGGTTCTTCTGTTCAGGTAATGCTTTCTAGTAAGTGTTAGATCCTACCTTATGCTTCGTTTAGAGCTAACTATCATGTTTGAAGGGTAAGACAGAGCTGGGTTGAGCTGGTGGCTCCCAGTTCGGATTTCTGTGCCTACTGTCCCTAAGCTGTTGTTGTTGTTTGGCTAAGCAGGTTGCAAATCTGAGTTGTTCGGGACTCTTGTGTGGATGTTGTAGCACAGAAGCTAAGGTAAAGATGTGAGCTTATATTTACAGCTTTGAGATAGGCTTGTGTATAAATGAGTGTGTGCTGTTATGTTGAGCAGCGTGTATGTTGTTGATTCTATGTTACTGCTTGCATCTGTTCTGTGGTACGATACCTTGCGAGCTGTTTCTATGCATACACACATGGCATGTGATACGCTCTGTTCCTTGCGATCCTTTGCTAGCAGCCCGTTGTGAGAACCTATACTTGTTGTCTCTTGTTGTTGAGTCAACCGTATTAACAGGATGCGTGTGATTGAGCGGCTGGGTAGCTCCCATTCTCTCATATGTTCTATGGCCTTTCTGTTGTACCTTTCTGCTGGTACTGCGTGTGATTGAGCGGCTGGTAGCTCTCATTCTCTCACATGAGTTGCGGCCATTCCTGTTCTATATTGTGTCTGGTACCATGTGTGATCGAGCGGCCGGGTAATTCCCATTCTCTCACACGTTCGGTGACCACTCTTGTCTTTGATGTCCAGCTGTGTACAGTTCCTTTGGATCCTTTGATCTTCCTGTTCTCATGCATCACATATCATTTATAACTCGTTCTATCTACCTGCTGTATTATGTTGCTATCCGTACTGAGGTTTGACCCCTATCACTTTGGGACTATTCGGTTTGTTGTGTGTCATTCAGATTTTCTAGATTATTCAGCTGGCCGTGAAGGTGAGTCAGCTGGTGATACCCCCCAGAGGTTGATTAGAGTGTCCCAGTTATATATATATATATATATATATATATATATATATATATATATATATATATATATATATATATATATATATATATATATATATATATATATATATATATATATATATATATATATATATATATATATATATATATATATATATATATATATATATATATATATATATATATATATATATATATATATATATATATATATATATATATATATATATATATATATATATATATATATATATATATATATATATATATATATATATATATATATATATATATATATATATATATATATATATATATATATATATATATATATATATATATATATATATATATATATATATATATATATATATATATATATATATATATATATATATATATATATATATATATATATATATATATATATATATATATATATATATATATATATATATATATATATATATATATATATATATATATATATATATATATATATATATATATATATATATATATATATATATATATATATATATATATATATATATATATATTGGAGTTGTCGTCGTGGAATGCCCCGTGCCGTGGTTGTGTTCAGATTTGATTTTTGTTGGTTTGGATGCTATGTACTTGTTATCTACAGCTTGTGATTTGTTGTAAAACTCATATTTTAAGTATAATGTATTTTTGAATTATGATTTTCTAAGTCAGGCCAAAGCGAAAAAATTTAGCCACCTTTTAAGGCTTCCACAGTTGTGATTTGCGGGTTTAGTCTCTATTTTGTGCACCGGGCCTAACATTTTGGTATCAAAGCTTAAACTGGGATAAGCTCAAAGTATTTTGATCACACTTGAGTCTAGGCACTGTGTTGCTTGTTGATGTGCTTGACTGTGTGTTATATTGTGATGTGTGATCCTATCATCTAAGTGTTTTCGTAGATGCCGCCTAGAGGTAGGAGTAGAGCTAGGAGGCTGATCCCGATAGAATCTGAGGCTCAGAACGACAAGGTCGAAAGTAGTGTTCCTGTCCATAGGCACACGAGACGAGTTGAGGATTAGGTTGACTTGATAGCGACCCGTGTAGAGGAGATGGAGTTGATTATGGCGAGGTTTCAGAGGATGAATCCTCAAACATTCAATGGTGATGAGAATAGCTCCGATGTTGAGTCCTGGTTGCAGCACATCACATGGTTGTTTGATCGAGTGTGATATGACGATCAGCATAGACTGAGTTTAGCTACCTTTCAATTGAGGAAGAATGCAGAGCGCTGGTGGAGAGGTGCTTCGGGGCTCTTGAGGAGACTGGTTTGGGGATATCATGGAGTAGTTTTTGTACCGCTTTTCGACAGGGGTATATTCCGGAGTCCTACGTTAATTCCATGGAACGCGAGTTTGATAACTTGGTTTAGGGAACCATGTCGGTGGGGGAGTGTGCTAGAAAATTATCTTCTCTCCTTGCCTATGTTCCTCATGTGTCCGGTCACGAACGAGCGAAGAGAAACAGGTTCTTGGAAGGGCTGAACAAAGATATCTACTCTTTTGTGTTTGCAAGTTCACCTACTAGCTATGCGGATGCGGTGGACAAGGCGATGGCTATCGAGGAAGGGTTACAGAACCGTAGGTCTTGATTCGGCCACAAGCTGCTCAAGGTGCTCGTCCCAACGTTCAAGGGGAACAGTCTTCCTAACTTTCTCAGTCATCCCGGCAGCCCCAGCAAATATCCCAACAATCTGGACGTCACAGGTTCAGGCCTCGTGGCCAAAAATTTAAGAATAAGTCAGGTTCCAGTTCTTTCTCTTCAGGTAGTTCGAGCAGCAGCAGTCCTAGGACCAATTGCTGTGGTCAATGTGGAGGTAAGCACTTTTCGACGTAGTGTGTAGGGGTTCAAGGTGTTTGCAATCTCAACGGCAGTACGGGCATTTTGCGAGAGTATGTCCTTTGGCTGGATCTCAGCACACAGCTGCCCCACCACAGGGTCGTTCAGGTGGATCTTCCCGAGGTCGTTCTTCTCCTGAACAGCTGACGAGGATGGGGGAAGCTAAGCACAGGCCGTTCCAGCAGTCTGGTACTTTGTGTTCGGGACAGCCTTCCCAACCTCATTTCTTAGTGTCTCAGCAGGCCCAAGTAAATTCCATGACCATGGAGCAAGCAGAGGGTACGCCTGGAGAAGTGATCTCAGGTACCTGTACTGTTTTTTACTTTTCAGCACGTGTGTTGTTTGATACTGGAGCATCACATTCATTCATAGCTGATGCATTTATTGTTGAGCATGGTTTGCGTACCACCCTTTTGCGTGATGTTGTTTCTATTACAACTCCTGCCGGCGCAAGCTTGTTCTCCCAAGAGATTGTGTCGAATGGCATACTTAGGTTTGGAGAGAATGTGCTGATATCCAATTTAATCCGGCTAGTTATGTGGGATTTTGATTGTATAGTGGGAATGGAAGTGTTGTGTAGTTTTAGGGCCATCGTAGATTGTTTCCATGGCGTTGTACGATTTCGGCCCCAGTTTGGCTAGAAATGGAACTTCTCGCGCCATGATTCCCAATCGAAGATTCTGCTGACCTCTGCTATGGAGATGTTTGACCTACTGTCGTTGGAGAATTCAGGATTCATGATTTACGCTTTGGACGCATCCTTGAATTCGTATGTGGAGCGTAGTGACATCCCTGTTGCTCGTGATTTCCCTGATGTGTTCCTCGAGGAGATTCCTAGTTTTCCTCCAAAAAGGGAGATCCACTTCAGCATTGAGTTGGTGCCTGGTACAGCTCCTATCTCACGAACCCCGTAGCGTCTAGCACCAGCCGAGTTGAGAGAACTTAAGGTACATGTAACGCCCAGGAATTTCTCTACATAGATCGCATGCCTTAATATTTATTTCTATACATAGTATTGATTTAATTTTTATGATTATGCATTAACATTCAATTATATGATATAATGATGAGTTCTTTTAGAATCTTTGATTTAGATGGTTCGAGGCCGGATAGGGGATGAAGGGAACATAGAGGTAAAAGTGGTTCCTTTTTTTTCAAAAATTCATTCTCGAGATCTCATCCTATGTCTTAGAATGTCCTTTTTTTATATAGATAAACATTGGTGAGAATTTTCATTCTTAAAATGATTTTAAATTTGTAAATCCTGAGGAACTTAGGATTTTAGTTCCTTAACAGTTTGTAGCACTTTTATTAGTAAAATAACAACTTTTGTACACCTATAATTCTACCAATAAGATAAAGTATTCCCTCCCTATTTTCCTGCCCATAAATTTTGAAACCTTTAGATAAGGAAAGAAGAAAGTTTTTAATATATTTTTGTAGCACTTTGATAAGGCATGATCTAGCCAATCTTATATACTATCTTTTAACAATTTAAAACACAAATTTTCTCCTTTTTATATGAGATTTTAGTTCCCCATACACACACAACACATCATCATTTCAAACAAAAAAAAAAGGAAGACAAAACCCTAAACCCCCTCCCCTCTCAAGCCGCTGCCCCCTTTCCCCCTTCATCTTCCATTGATTTTCAAGATCTTATCAAGGAAAATTGAGAGGTGTTCTTGGTGTCTCTCCCTATCCTTGAGGCCTTGAAGCATTGGTTGTAAGTTATCTAAGAAAAGGCAAGTACAAGATCTCTTTTATGCACCTCTCATTCATATTATGCATGACATGAGTAGATCTCTATATTTTAATCATTTGAACCTATACTTGACGTTTAAAGTGATTTATTTTCTCTGATATTTCATGACAAGGGCTGCCTAGGGTCGGCTTCAGAGCCTTGTGGTCGAAGGAGTGTGAGGCGTGATGGCTAGAGTCGAGAGCTCCATGTCAAGTGAAGGGCTAGGTTTGGTTGGTCCATGGTTCGGTCTAGGATTGCTAGGAATGAGTCTATGGGTCACTAAGAGGCTGAGTGAGGGCCTGGTTGTTGCTTTAGGTCGAAATATTTGGGACAAGTCGAGGGCTGGCCCTAACCTCTCCCAGATGGATCCCTGTGCGCGACCAGTGAGGTTACGAGCGTTGTGTAGGTCACGTCAGGTAATGTTTCTGAGTTTGGTTTATTCCAGTATATAGCCCGTCAAGTTAGGGTCACATGGGTCCAAGTTTGAAGTAATTTGGTTAAGAACGGAATTTTGATGATTTTTACGGTTTTGTCGCGCAAACTGCACCACGTCGGGTCAAAAATGGTGATTTCCGGATTTTGGTCATAGGGGCAGCCTGTTGTCATGAAATTAGTAATTTGATGATTTTACGCCATTTTGATGATATTTTACTGGTTATTTCAATTAATTATGCATTTTATTATTTCATAAAGAAATTCTATGTTGAGGATTTTCGGAAAAGTTATTGAGGTGTCATGATGTTATATGAGGTTTGAGGAAATTATTTTGAGGCAGTATAAGGTAAAAATAAATTTCTTTGAACAATGGGTCTTGACTGTTGAAATTTATGACGGATATTGAGCCGGAAAAGTACCGTGTGACAATATCAACTTGACGCGTAACGAACTCCAGAAAAGCACTAGGGTGCCTTAAGTTGACGGGACTAGATTCCAGAATAGCACTACGTGCCTTTCCAAGCCTAGTACTATGGTTTTATAGCTTGATCAAGCGACTTGAGGATTTGACGGTTCACAGTAGAAAAACGGAGTTCACACAAAAAAATTCTTGTTTTATAATTCTTTCAATTCATATGCATGATTTTGAGGAAAATGATTTGAGAAAATTGATACTCCTTTTTATTGCATTAAATGTTTTAAAATAAAAGTGTATTTGAGTACAAATTTTTTAATGCATGTGAGTGTATTATGTAGTACTTGCTATTACCAATCTTTTACTTGTGGAGTCTTTAGACTCACTAGGTTTGATTGATGCAGATGACGCTGGGGCTGAGAACGAGGGGCGGGATCCTTGAGCAGACGACAGTCCAGCATGGCCCGAACCAGTGACCATTTTTGTTCCGCACTATTTTGAGAAATAGATATTTATTTTAAGGTCGAGATGAACATTTGATTTTTGAGGGACGAAGTTTATTTTATTGCGCTTCTAAATTTAGATGGTGATCATTTGTTTTGAGCATATCGAATTTTGAATTATTACTATTGTTGTTTTAAATTCCCAGGATTTTGGAATGATTAATTGTATATAGTTAGGATTCTCTTGAGTATATTACCTGTTTTTTAAAAACAATTCCTAGATTTTATTTCTTTAGGAAATTTGCTTTTATCATTTTTAAAATTTTAGGAATAGAGAGTTAGGGTGTCCTAGTGTTTAACTGCAATTACCGGTTTCTTTACTGTTATTGTATGCATATTATCTTGAGGTGTTGATGTATTTATGAGATTGAGGTATTTATAATATTATGAGACTTTTTTATTTATATGACTTTACTGTTAAGGCATTTTGAGATTAAGTAGTGAATATTTTTACAAACCCCAGATGACTCCTAGACGCCAAGCAACCCCACCACAGACACCACCGCCGCCACCCCCTCTGAGCTCTAGCGAGCAGGTCCTGGCGGGACTTGCACAGATTCTGCGGCATAATACCGGTACTTCACAGGCAACACGGGTGGAGCTACCTTATGAGAAGTTTAGGATGTTGGGACCCCCGGAGTTCTCGGGCTCCACTGACCCGTTTGTTGCTGAGGAGTGGGTCAGATCTCTGGAGAACATATTCCGTTACATGATGCTGGAGGATGCTTCTAGGGTGAGTTGCGCTGTATTCCAACTGAAGGGGGATGCTGCTCTCTGGTGGGAGGGAGCAGAGAAGACTGTCGATCCAGACATGCTGGTTTGGGCTGGATTCAGGAAACTATTCTACGACAAGTACTTCACCCCTGACGTACAGTCAAAGCTGAAAAGGGAGTTCAGGAACCTCTGATAGGGAGACATGTCCGTCGCGGAGTACGTCAAGAAGTTTGATAGGTGCTGCCACTTCTCGCCTCTTATTTCCGATTATCCTGCGGAGAAGTTACAGCACTTACTTGATGGTATGAGCCCCATGATCCGTAGGGATGTTTTGATGGCGGACCCACTGATTATGACGATGCACTCAAGAGAGCTTTTAGGTTCGAGCATACACTAAAGGACATCCGCACGGAAGCACAAAAGAAGAGACCCTTCCAGATGCAGCCTCAGCAACAGACTCAGGCCAAGAGGCCGTTTACTGGACCTCAGAGGCAGCAAGGACGGGGGACAGCGAGACCGATGCCAAGGCCCGCGCCTTCTGGGAGACCAAAAAATCAGCAGGTGCTGAGACCCGGGCACTTGATAGAGAATCCCACATGCCAATCGTGCGGATGCCAGCATGTGGGAAAATGCTTAAAGGGAGCTGGAGTCTGCTACAAGTGCAAACAGTCGGGCCACTTATCCTTTGAGTGCCCACAACTGTCACAGCCTGCCACCAGGAGAGTGTATGTGATGCAGGCTGAAGAGGCTGATCCAGACACCACACTGCTCACAGGTAGAGTAGTGGTATTAGGAGTAGCTACCAGAGCCTTGATCGATTCAGGGGTGACACACTCTTTAATCTCTGAGAAGTTTGTACAATGTATGTATATTGCTCAGGAGTGCCTGAGCATATGTTGGTGACAATTCCATCTGGAGAAGAGCTACGTATGGCCAGCATCGTTAGGAATCTTGAGATGGTGATACAGGGTTGTACCGTTTTTGCAGATCTAATTGTGTTCCCTATGCCAGAGTTCGATATCATTCTTGGGATGGACTGGCTAGCAGGTTATCAAGCCGTAATTGACTTCCAGAGAAAGACTGTAGAGCTTAGATCCCCTAGCAAAGAGTCTTTTGTTTTCACGGCAGCTCGAGGCATGAGGAAGCCTCGACTTATATCTTTCATGTAGGCGAGGAAGCTTATCGATAGCAGTTTTCCGTCGTTATTATCCATCATCACGATGACTACTTTAGCAGAGATCCCATCACTTTCAGACGTGGAGATTGTCAGAGAGTATGTTGGGACCCCCGGAGTTCTCGGGCTCCACTGACCCGTTTGTTGCTGAGGAGTGGGTCAGATCTCTGGAGAACATATTCCGTTACATGATGCTGGAGGATGCTTCTAGGGTGAGTTGCGCTGTATTCCAACTGAAGGGGGATGCTGCTCTCTGGTGGGAGGGAGCAGAGAAGACTGTCGATCCAGACATGCTGGTTTGGGCTGGATTCAGGAAACTATTCTACGACAAGTACTTCACCCCTGACGTACAGTCAAAGCTGAAAAGGGAGTTCAGGAACCTCTGATAGGGAGACATGTCCGTCGCGGAGTACGTCAAGAAGTTTGATAGGTGCTGCCACTTCTCGCCTCTTATTTCCGATTATCCTGCGGAGAAGTTACAGCACTTACTTGATGGTATGAGCCCCATGATCCGTAGGGATGTTTTGATGGCGGACCCACTGATTATGACGATGCACTCAAGAGAGCTTTTAGGTTCGAGCATACACTAAAGGACATCCGCACGGAAGCACAAAAGAAGAGACCCTTCCAGATGCAGCCTCAGCAACAGACTCAGGCCAAGAGGCCGTTTACTGGACCTCAGAGGCAGCAAGGACGGGGGACAGCGAGACCGATGCCAAGGCCCGCGCCTTCTGGGAGACCAAAAAATCAGCAGGTGCTGAGACCCGGGCACTTGATAGAGAATCCCACATGCCAATCGTGCGGATGCCAGCATGTGGGAAAATGCTTAAAGGGAGCTGGAGTCTGCTACAAGTGCAAACAGTCGGGCCACTTATCCTTTGAGTGCCCACAACTGTCACAGCCTGCCACCAGGAGAGTGTATGTGATGCAGGCTGAAGAGGCTGATCCAGACACCACACTGCTCACAGGTAGAGTAGTGGTATTAGGAGTAGCTACCAGAGCCTTGATCGATTCAGGGGTGACACACTCTTTAATCTCTGAGAAGTTTGTACAATGTATGTATATTGCTCAGGAGTGCCTGAGCATATGTTGGTGACAATTCCATCTGGAGAAGAGCTACGTATGGCCAGCATCGTTAGGAATCTTGAGATGGTGATACAGGGTTGTACCGTTTTTGCAGATCTAATTGTGTTCCCTATGCCAGAGTTCGATATCATTCTTGGGATGGACTGGCTAGCAGGTTATCAAGCCGTAATTGACTTCCAGAGAAAGACTGTAGAGCTTAGATCCCCTAGCAAAGAGTCTTTTGTTTTCACGGCAGCTCGAGGCATGAGGAAGCCTCGACTTATATCTTTCATGTAGGCGAGGAAGCTTATCGATAGCAGTTTTCCGTCGTTATTATCCATCATCACGATGACTACTTTAGCAGAGAGCTTGTCACTTTCAGACGTGGAGATTGTCAGAGAGTATTCAGACGTCTTTCCTGGGATATTGGAGGAGTCCCACCGGAGCGAGAGGTAGAGTTTTCTATTGAGTTGTTTCCAGGTACCATGCCGATCTCTAAGGCACCGTATCATCTTGCTCCCACCGAGATGAAGGAGCTGAAGGAGCAAATTCAGGAGTTACTGGATAAGGGGTTTATTCGTCCGAGCGTATCCCCTTGGGGTGCACCCGTTCTATTTGTGAAGAAGAAGGATGGGAGTATGCGGCTTTGCTTTGATTATAGGGAGCTTAATGCAGTGACTGTTAAGAATAAGTACCCATTGCCATGAGTCGAGGATCTCTTTGACCAGCTGCAGGGAGCTTCGATTTTCTCAAAGATAGATCTGCGATCTGGATACCATCAGCTGAGGGTGAGGGAGTCTGATGTGTATAAGACGGCATTCAGAACGCGCTATGGGCATTACGAGTTCTTGGTTATGCCCTTCGGATTGACTAACGCTCCAGCGGTCTTCATGGATCTCATGAACCGCGTATTTCAGCCGTACCTTGACCAGTTCGTCATCGTCTTCATTGATGACATATTTATTTATTCAAGGAGCAGGGAGGAACACAGCTAGCATCTGTGGACTGTTTCGGGAGTACTTAGGGAGCGGAAGCTGTACGCAAAATTCAGTAAGTGTGAGTTTTGGTTGGAGAGAGTTACATTTCCTGGGCACATAATTTCTAGCAGAGGTGTGGAAGTAGATCCGTCAAAGGTAGAGGCAGTCAGAGATTGGGTAGTGCCGAAGAACGCATCTGAGATTCGGAGTTCTCTAGGGTTGGCAGGGTATTATCAAAAATTCATCAAGGGCTTTTCCTTGCAGTTCCGTTGTCTGCATTGACAAAGAAGAATTCCAAGTATATCTGGAGCCCGGAGTGCCAGCAGAGCTTTGATACTTTAAAGCAAGCTCTCATCTCAGCACCTGTCTTAGCTATGCCATCAGGGCAAGGAGACTTCGTGATTTACACTGATTCATATAAGATAGGCCTAGGCGTAGTCTTGATGCAGAATGACAAGGTAATAGATTACGCCTCGAGATAGCTGAAGACACATGAGAATAATTATCCAACACACGATCTGGAGCTAGCAGCGGTCGTTTTTGCACTTAAGATTTCGAGGCATTATCTTTACGGAGAGAAGCGCAAGATCTTCACCGACAACAAGAGCTTGAAGCATTTCTTCACACAGAAGGAGCTGAACATGAGACAAAGGAGATGGCTGGAGTTGATGAATGATTATGACTGCGATATTAGCTACCACCCGGGGAAATCTAATGTGGTGGCCGATGCCTTGAGTAGGAACACCGCAGTTATTGCACATCTGATAGTTTCAGGGTCTATGCAGAGGGAGATTCAAAATTTTGGGCAAGAGGTCTACACTGCAGGGAGAGCCTAGACTGAGTTCGATGACTTTACGTTCTACGCTACTAGACCGCATGCGTGATAGTCAGGCCAGTGATGAGAAGCTGCAGAAGTGGAGACTAAGGGATGAAGAGATTGCCGGACTCTACACAGTGGGCGACAGGATTGTGAAGTTTAGGTTCGATTTTGGGTTCCTTCAGGTGATGCACTTAGAGAGCTGATTATCATGGAGGCTCATGCGTCACCATACTCCATGCACCCAGGGAGCACGAAGATGTACAGAGATCTACAGTAGTTGATTGGTGGCCAGGTATGAAGCGAGTATCACCCGATTTGTGTCTGAGTGCTTGACTTGACAGCAGGTCAAGACAGAGCATTAGAGGCCTGCTGGACTATTGAGACCACTCCCTATTCCTGAGTTGAAGTGGGAGCATGTTTCGATGGAATTTATAGTGGGACTGCCGAGGTCGGTCAGAGGATCGAACTCTATATGGGTGATTGTGGACCGCGCAGAGTAGGTAGAAGAGCTATGCTGATCTGAGACGAAGAGAGCTAGAGTTTTTGGTAGGAGACCATGTATTCGTGAAGGTAGCACTCATGAAGGGCGTGATGAGATTTGGGAAGAAAGGGAAGCTGGCTCCCAGATACATAGGACCATTCGAGATCCTCGACAGAGTGGGGACGTTAGCTTATCGGGTCGCACTACCACCGAGCCTGGCAGCGGTACATAACGTCTTTCACATATCCATGCTCAGGAAGTATGTACCGAACCCCTATCATGTGCTGAGCATTGAGCCACTACAGCTATCTCCACAGCTGACGTTTGAGGAGCGTGCTACTCAGATCTTGGACAGACAGGACCGGAAACTACGCAACCGGACCATTTCCATGGTCAAAGTCCAGTGGCTGAACCATTCGGAAGAGGAAGCTACGTGGGAAATAGAGGCTCATATCAGGGAGCGTTACCCAAATCTATTTGGTAAGTTTTCGAATTTCGAGGACGAAATTCCTGTTAAGGGGAGAGTATTGTAACGCCCAGGAATTTCTCTACATAAATCGCATGCATTAGTATTTATTTCTGTAAATATTATTGATTGAGTTTTTATGATTATACATTACTATTCAATTATATGATATTATGATGAATTCTTTTAGAATCTTTCATTTAGATGGTTCGAGACCAGATAGCGGATGACGGAAACACCGAAGTAAAAGTGGTTTTTTTTCAAAAATTCATTCTCGAGATCTCATCCTATGCCTTAGAAGGTTCTTTTTTTATATAGATGAACATTGGTGATGATTTTCATTTTTAAAATGATTTTAAATTTGTAAATCATGAGGAACTTATGATTTTAATTCCTTAAAAGTTTGTAGCACTTTTATTAGTACAGTAACAAATTTTGTACACCTATAATTCTACCATTAAGATAAAGTGTTCCCTCCCTATTTTCCTGCCCATAAATTTTGAAACCTTTAGATAAGGAAATAAAGAAGTTTTTAATATATTTTTGTAGCACTTTGATAAGGCAGGATCTAGCAAATCTTATCTACTATCTTTTAACAATATAAAAACACAAATTTTCTCCTTTTTATATGAGCATTTCGTGCCCTATTCACACACAATACATCATCATTTCAAACAAACAAAAAAAAAAGGAAGACAAAACCCTAAACCCCCTCCCCTCTCAAGCCGCCGCCCCTTTCCCCCTTCATCCTCCATTGATTTTCAAAATCTTATCAAGGCAAATTCAGAGGTGTTCTTGGTGTCTCTCCCTCTCCTTGAGGCCTTGAAGCATTGGTTGTAAATTATCTAAGAAGAGGCAAGTAAAAGATCTCTTTTATGCACCTCTCATTCATATTATGCGTGACATGAGTAGATCACTATATTTTAATCATTTGAACCTATACTTGACGTTGAAAGTGATGTATTTCGGCTTCATAGCTTTGTGGTCGAAGGAGTGTGAGGCGTGATGGCAAGGGTCAAGGGCTCCATGTCAAGTGAAGGGCTGGGTTTGGTTGGTCCATGGTTCGGTCTAGGATGGCTAGGAATGAGTCTATGGGTCACTAAGAGGCTGAGTGAGGGTCTGGTTGTGGCTTTAGGTCCAAATATTTGGGACAAGTCTAGGGCTGGCCCTAACCTCTCCCAGATGGGTCCCTGTGCGCGACCAGTGAGATTACGAGCGTCGTGTAGGTCACGTCAGGAATCGTTTCTGAGTTTGGTTTGTTCCAGTAGATATCCCGTCAAGTTAGGGTCACATGAGTCCATGTTTGAAGTAATTTGGTTAAGAACGGAATGTTTATGATTTTTACGGTTTAGTCGCTCAAACTGCACCACATCGGGTCAAAAATGGTGATTTCGGGATTTTTGTCATAGGGGCATCCTGTTGTCATGAAATTAGTAATTTGATGATTTTAAGCCATTTTGATAATATTTTACTGGTTATTTCAATTAATTATGCATTTTTATTATTTCATAAAGAAATTCTATGTTGAGGATTTTAGGAAAAGTTATTAAGGTGTAATGATGTTATATGAGGTTTGAGGAAATTCTTTGAGTCAGTATGAGGTAAAATAAAATGTTTTAAACAGTGGGACTTGACTATGGAAATTTATGACGGATATTGAGCCGAAAAATAACCGTGTGGCAATATCAACTTGACGCGTAACGGACTCCAGAAAAGCACTGGGGTGCCTTACATTGTCGGGAATGGATTCCAGAATAGCATTGGATGCCTTTCCAAGCCTAGTACTATGGTTTTATATCTTGATAAAGCGACTTGAGGATTTGACGGTTCACAGTCGAAAAACGTAGTTCACCCAAAAAAAATGCTTGTTTTATAATTCTTTAAATTCATATGCATCATTTTGAGGAAAATGATTTGAGAAAATTGATACTCCTTTTTATCGCATTAAATGTTTTAAAATAAAAAGGGTATTTGAGTACAAATATTTTAATGCATGTGAGTGTATTATGTAGTACTTGCTATCACCAATCTTGTACTTGTGGAGTCTTTAGACTCACGACGTTTGATTGGTGCAGATGACACAGGGGCTGAGATCGAGGGGTGGGATCCTTGAGCAGACGGCAGTCCAGCATGGCCCGAACCAGTGACCATTTTAATTCCACACTATTTTGAGAAATAGATATTTATTTTGAGGTCGAGATGAACATTTGATTTTTGAGGGACAAAGTTTATTTTATTGCTCTTCTAAATTTAGATGGTGATCATTTGTTTTCAGCATATCGAATTTTGAATTATTACTATTGTTTTTTTAAATTCCTAAGATTTTGGAATGATTAAGTGTATATAGTTAGGATTCTCTTGAGTATATTACCTGTTTTAAAAAAAAAATCCTAGCTTTTATTTCTTTAGGAAATTTGCTTTTATCTTTTTTAAAATCTTAGGAATAGAGAGTTAGGGTGTTTCAGTACAGCTTAGCGATCTGTTGGAGAAAGGCTTTATTCGGCCGAGCATGTCACCGTGGCTGGGTCATGTCATTTTGACTGAAGGAATATATGTTGATCCCAGTAAGGTAGAGGCCGTTGTGAACTGGGAACACCCCAGGAACGTCTCGGAGATTCGTAGTCTTTTGGGATTGGCTAGCTATTATCGAAGATTAATTGAGGGGTTATCTAGTATAACTAAGCCTATGACGCAGCTGACCAATAAGGACAAGAGATTTGTTTGGACGGAGGAATGCGTGAACAGCTTTCAGTTGCTCAAGGAGAAGCTAACTACAGCACCGGTGTTAGCTTTACCTTCAGGTTTTGGATGTTTCATGGTCTGTTCTGACGCTTCACTTAATGGACTAGGTTGTGTACTGATTCAGAATTGTCGAGTCATTGCTTATGCTTCCCGTTAGTTGAAACCTCATGATACTCGATACCCAGTTCACGACTTGGAGTTAGCAGCCGTTTTCTTTGCTTTGAAGATTGGGGGAAGCACAGCACAGGCCGTTCCAGCAGCCTGGTCCTTCGCATTTGGGACAGTCTTCCCAACCTCATTTCTGAGGGCATCAGCAGGCCCAAGTAAATGCCATGACCATGGAGCAAGCAAAGGGCACGCCTGGAGGAGCGATCGTAGTTACCTGTACTATTTTTGACTTTTCAGCACGTGTGTTGTTTGATAATGGAGCATCACATTCATTCATATATGATGCACTTATTGTTGAGCATGGTTTGCGTACCACCCTATTGCGTGATATTGTTTCTATTACGACCCCTACCGGCGCAAGATTGTTGTCCCAAGATATTTTGTCGAATGGAATACTTATGTTTTGTGACGCCCGAACCCAACGGGGCCACAAGAATTGGGGTAAACAAAAATTTTCGAATAAAAGAAGGGCTAAAAGATAATTTGTTATAAGCTGCATTTCTTATAACTCAAGGGAAACAAAACACAAGACAAATTCGAAGATCAGCAGGTACTTAAGTTCGCGCGCTACTGCTAAAAAAATTGCGGAAAAACAGAGTATTTCATATAACTTTGCAATTGCGGTTTAAAACAGCTGTTATTCTATGTAAATATACAACCATTGCTACTGATTTAATACAATACAACTTAATCAAAACGATACAACTTAGACACGGAAAACGTAGGCCTTGGATAAACACAACGCCACCCATCTACTGATTTCAAGTTTCACCTGTTGTTCCTCCACCACTTGTCGTACCTGCACCATTTTAAAAGCTAGTGAGCCTAAAGGCTCAGCAAGTAAAATCTGAGTAGTAACAATTTCATAAAATGCAGGCAGACATCTGTGCAATTCATATGCTAAAGAACCTCAAAATACAATGTCATTTTCCTAAACATTCCATGGCAGAAACAGGGGATGATAACCCAGCTTCTCATTTCTTTCAATTTCAATTTCAGTTGATCATGGCATATAAGTTCTATGTGGTCCAATTTGCACTTTGATCAAAATGACTCCCGATATCATTTTTAGCATATAGCTCATATGAAAGGGCAGTCGACATCTTCGACAACTGCTCACACTTCTCCTTGGTGACCGTAACCATCTATGCCATAATCTAAAACATCTTTTGTTCCTTAACAATCCTTTCTTTAAAACATTTCTGATAAATCCTCGGGTTCCATCATTTTAAACATTTGCTTCCCATTTTAAAACTTTACTGAGTATTGAATTCGACTTTGGAAACGTATCGTTAAAATGGAACTGGTTGAAAGAAAACCAGTCGCAAGGAATAGTACCAGTCGCAAGACTAATACCTGCTGAAATGAATAGTACCAGTCGCAACAAATAGGAACCAGTCGCAAGACAAGAATCCAGTCGCGAGATCTTTTAAATAAATATAAAGTGAAACGATGTCGTTGGAGTGATCAGCAGATGGAATAATAAGGCTACCTGCTGATCTTTCTATAACTTAAAGGAACAATGTCGTTAGCGCATCAATCAGTAGCAAGGAATACGCTAATCGATCAGCTGCAAGGAAAAGCGCTAACACGTGTATATAAATAAATAGTACCAGTCGCAAGACTAATACCAGCTGGAATGAAAAGTACTTAAAACAAATAAAGCAACTGCTGAATTATCACTATGGAATGCATCTGCTGATGAACAGTGCATCAGCTGATTTTTATGTAGACAATGCAACTGCTGGATTCTAACTAAGGAAAATACAGCTGCTGAACTTAAAATCACAATGCAGCTGCTGATTCCTAATCAAAGGAAAACAACTCTGATATTATCAAGGAAAGACGCATCTACTGATGTACAGTGCATCTGCTGATATTGAAGAAGACGCTTGCAATATCTAAACAATGATTTCGCTACCAGCCGTCGCTTATTGATCTGATCGGGATATATTGATTGAAAGTACCGTACTGTACACTAACCACGACCAACTGGTTCTTTCAGGCACTATCAGTGATACCTAGGGGATCATGGGGCGATGTTGCTAGACGCTTTACCATGATCCGATGGGCAAGTCCGGAATTGTGATTCCGGAGCCACAATGGTTGTGGGCCCACGGCTAGCTGTATCCCTGAACCATTGAGGGTCACACAAGTACTGGATTCGAGATTCCCGCATGGATACTCAGCTCAATGTGTTGAGCATACAAAGAGGATTTTGGGGAGTGCGACTTCCTAAAAGTCAACAGGGGTCAAA
>KQ997096.1:20875-64883 GCA_001598015.1 Dorcoceras hygrometricum | reverse complement strand
TCGTCATACCCACTATCACATCTAACATACACTATAGTGCATTCTAGGTCTTTACTCAACGCAATTGTTAATCATCATACAACACAATGAAAGTAAAGAATGCCATAAATAAAATGCGAATATCATATATAAAGATTGTTTCATACAAGAGTCTATAAACTCACACGCCACAAGTTGGCTAGTTGGGCATCTACTCTAACATTAACAGCTTTGGGTAAGTGATTCTTTACCGATTTAAGCTTCGTGTGAGAGCTGCGTAGTGCTCTGTTGGAGTTAGGTAACTGAGTTACGGGGCTTTAGAATTAAGCTGTTTGAGTTCAGATTTGAGTTGATAATTAGATACTTTGACAGATTCGAACTTGTAGTAGCTGCTGCTGAGTTGCCGTGGAGCTGCCAAGGCAGTAGACTTGAGTTGGTTGCTGCTCCCTTGTTGTGGTGAGATCTGTTAAGGTAGAAACTGATTTGAGGTACGAATTGAGCTAGATTTTAGCAGCTTTGTTATCAGCTTTTGGAATATTTATTTCGTGTATTAGCTTTTGTGTTTTTTTCATTGGCTGTTGCTTATGTGCTCATATCTGTTTGTGCGTGTGATGTTATGCATTGATTAAGCATGAGTCTGCTGTGCATTCACGCATACATATTAAGCCTGATTTCCTTTGAAAGCTGAATTCCCATCGCACGTTGTGATCGGTCGGCTGAGTCGTCGTGCCTGAAAGGTCCAACGCTGTTGTGATGTGGTGGCCAGCTGAGTCGTTGTGCCTGAATACCACACTGCCTTGTGATGGTCGGCTGAGTCGTCGTACCTGAAGATCACAAGATGATGATGATTGATGAGATCTGCACAGCTGAGTCGTTGTGCTATGTTTGCCTACCGTTGATTCTTGGTAGCCCTTTCATGCATTGCACGATTGAAATATTGCATTGTCTGATATGATAGATTCTTTTATTGTGCTCTTCGTAATGAGGTTTGACCTCGTATTCCTTTTCCTGCATTTTGTGTTCTTGGGTCTGTGTTACCCATTGCAGGAGCCGCTGGTAATCTGGCTGGGCTGAGTGGAGCTTCAGCTAGTAGATCCCCATTTGGTTGAGTCCTAGTTTATTTGTATTATGTATCGAACCAGGGGATGCCCTGAGTTTCTATGTATTTTGGGGATCTGTTTCTGGAGATTATTGATTACCTGTTTGTTGTTTGGATTTTGAGTATGAATATTTTGAATGATGATTTTTATAATTCAGGCCCGACATTCGAAAAATTTTAGCCGATATTTTTATGATGCTTCCTCATATTTGTAACTAATTGTTGTATTAGCGCACATGGCCTGACATTTTTGACCAGTTGCAGGGATCTGCTGTATACTCTAAGATTGATCTGTGGTCTGGTTATCATCAGTTGCGGATCAGGGACGCTGGTGTTGCGAAGACGGCTTTTTTTGACCAGTTGCAGGGATCTGCTGTATACTCTAAGATTGATCTGTGGTCTGGTTATCATCAGTTGCGGATCAGGGACGCTGGTGTTGCGAAGACGGCTTTTAGGACTAGATATGGGCATTATCAGTTTTTGGTGATGCCTTTTGGATTGACGAATTCTCCTGCTGTCTTCATGGATTTGATGAATCGCGTCTTCAGTGAGTATTTCGATCGTTTTGTGATTGTCTTCATAGATGACATCTTGGTGTATTCGAGTAACTTTAGAGAGCATAAAGAGCACTTGAGATTGGTTTTGCAGAAACTGACAGACTCACGGCTGTATGCGAAGTTCAACAAGTGTGAATTCTGGTTGGATAGAGTTGTCTTTTTGGGTCATGTCATTTCAGTGCAAGGTATTTCCGTGGATACGAGTAAGGTCGATGCAGTTCTTAACTGGGAATGACCTAGGAGTGTGACTGAGATCCGTAGTTTCTTGCGTTTGGCTGGCGTTATAGGAGTTTTTTTGAGAAGTTCTTTTCGATAGCTAGGCCGATGACTCAGTTGACCCAGAAAGATAGGAAGTTTGTTTGGACTGATGAATGTGAGTCGAGTTTCCAGTTGCTTGAGGAGAAGTTGACTACTGCTCCTGTGTTAGCTTTGCCTTCGTGTTATGGAGGTTTTGTAGTTTGCTCTGATGCCTCTCTGAGTGGTTTAGGATGCGTGTTGATGCAGAACGGGTATGTGATAGCCTATGCCTCTCGACAGTTGAAGCCCCATGAGACGAGATACCCCGTTCATGATCTTGAGTTGGCTGCGATAGTGTTTGCCTTGAAGATTTGGCGTCACTATTTGTATGGTGAAAAATTTGTGGTGTACACCGACCACAAAATGGGTGGCGTTTTCAGCCGAGCGATCAGTATTTTGTGGTTTTTTCTTTTCAGGTCGAGCCACAAATTGTAGCAGACTGATCCGTATGTGCATGAGTTGAAGATTAAGGCTCAGAATGGTCAGTCGAAGGATTTTTCTGTTGCTTCTGATGGATGATTGAGATTTAGAGGTAGGTTGGTAGTTCTGAATTTGATTGATTTGAAGGAAGCCATCTTGAATGAAGCTCATTGTAGTCGATACAGTGTGCATTCGGGCGAGAAGAAGATGTATCATGCCTTTAAGTCGCACTATTGGTGGGAAGGTATGAGGAATGACATCTCTGGATTTGTAGCTCGATGTTTGAATTGTCAACAAGTCAAGGATGAGAGGATGAGACCTGGTGGATTGCTACAGAGTTTAGAAGTGCCTCAGTGGAACTGGGAGCACATCGCCATGGATTTTGTGATCCATTTGCCTCGATCGAGTAGGGGATGTGATGCTTTTTGGGTTGTTTAGCTTCTTCAACAGCAACCTCAACTACTGTTCTTCACGTTCACTTCGAAGCAGCCTTTTCGCAGATCTCTTCGGCGTTTCTTCAACACATTCTTCCAATAGAAATGCTGACGTAAGAGTTACTGATTCCAGCTCTTCTTTACTTCTTAACAACCTCGTCAACAGTAACTTGCTGTTTCATCTTCAACAGCTTCATCAATAGTAACTCTTCGCACGGTATCTGTTGACAACAACTTCAACAATGATCTTCTTCTTCTACCGAGAACGCTTCATCAGATATCTCCTATTCATAAATGTTATCAGATTTCTCTTCGCTTCAATCCAACAGCTGATTGCTTCTCTTCACTAATGAACATCTGATAACTTCTTCTGTCAGCTTCTGAAATAGTATCTGCCAACAGTTTCTGTAATAGTATCTTTCTTCGACAGCAAACTCAACAGTAACCTGCTCTTTCAACAATTATGCGATGCAACTTTCTTCAACACATCATACTTCTCCTGTTGATATCTGCACACTGCATAGACTTGTTAGTAACACAGTAACAGGTTTTGTGTAATTCAAAACTCAGATCTGGATCTGTTATCCAGATCCATCAAGGAGTAATAATTTTCGAATTACAGTGATACATCTTCTGTCATGCTGACACAGATCATTTGAGAAGGGATCTATGTGTATGCCAATTTACTGCATTTGTATGTGCTAACTGGTTTTTGTAGATGATGAGAAAATATCATTGTCTTTGGTGGGCTTAAACTGGTTGAGATCACAATGAAATTTTATGTGGCATCACCATCTACTTAAACTAATATGGTTGACATGAGGCATAAGTAGAGAAATGGAATGGAGGTTCTGTGAATTCGATGGTCATTTATCTCTTAATCTCTATAAAATGGATAAAAATCAAGAGCACTTGTTCAGTTTTGAAAAATCCCGTGCTCTGTCAATTTTTATCCAAATCTGTATATCTGCGTAAGTTATAATCGGTTCTACAAAATCATTGAAGTATATTAAATGTTTTCGGTAGCAAATAATCGTTTTTGAAGACTCATTTCGTGCATTCCATTTTCCCTAAATTTTTGTTCGTGCAAAATATTTTCTTTTCGAAAACTTAAAACCACGTGATTTGTTTCAGGGGGAGTTTTGATTTTAAATATTTTGGGGAAGGCAAGCTTTCTTAACCTTATTGATTCCAACAAAAAGCGGGGAGAAATAATTTAGAAAACTATTTATTCGTGCTTCTATTTATCCATGTTTTGTGTTAATCAAAAGGTGCAAGATTGTGGATCTGTGAAATAGATAAAATATTAATTTTGATGAAAACAAAACTTGTTGCTATGTTTCTAACAGTTTACGTTAGTTCTCTGGCTAAGCTGAAGCTAGACATATCAGAGTCCAGCTGAGAGCTAAAAAATTGTACAATATAAAAACAGCTGAGCTCAGTTGAGAAGAAGAGCAGGTCAGTTCAGATAGCAGAATAGTTCAGAACAACAGAATCAACTCAAAGCATAATCGATTCAGATCAATTGAAGCGCATAGCAGATAAGTTGTGTTAAGCAGTTCAAAAGAGATCAGAACAGTATAGACCAGCTCAGATATCAGAACACATCAGATAAGTTCAAGAGCACTTAGCTTAGAGAAACGAACAGAGATTATTGAATCAGTTTAGATCAGAGCGGAGCATAGCCGAATAGAACAAAGTAGAAGAGTAATCAGTTCAGAGAAGAATTCAGATCTGAACAGTTGACATCAGCTTAAAGCAAAACAAGAGTAGAGCCAAATAGAATAGAACAGAACATAACAGAATAGAACGGATCAGAGATAAGAAGATCAGATGATATCAAGAGCAGCTCGGATCTCATGTGATATGAAGAACAAATCAGAGCAGAGTAGTTCAACAGAACATAGTAGACCTGGCCACGGGCCGGTTTACGCGTGGCCCGACCCGGAACCAGCCCGGAGTCAATGAGCCGGTTAACCGGGTCAACGGGTTTTGACCCGGAACCGGCCCGGAACCGTGGGAGGAGGGGCTGGTTCCGGTTTATCAATTTGGTAACCCGTGGACCCTCCGGGTTCGACCCGGAACCGGCCCGGCGGGTCGCTGCTTTTGAAAAATATTAATTTTGTTCCAATGTAGAATAGAACCCAGGCCAACAACATGAGATACCAGAATACCTACCACTGTGCCAACTCCTTGTTACTTTAAATCGAACTATATTTTTTTATATATTATAAATGCTTCATTTATCATAAAATTTAGAAGATTTGATTAATTTATACTATCTGAAAATGTCTAAACTACTGATAATTTTTTATAAACTAGAAAGCTTCATTTATCATTGAATTGAGAACATTTGATTAATTTGTATGATCTTAAAATGTCTAAACACTTTTGCATTATTGATTATTAGATGCAAATGGCATATTTTCAACTTGTGTGCGCAAGATGATCTTAAAAGTTTAGAACTTTATATAAGACCAATTAGATCTACAATTCATTATCTGTGGACACATCCTCAAGTTATGAAACAATGTGGTACTTTTGTAAAATAAATGACATGATGCCGAAACGGTTCTGGAACAACAACTGGAGGACGAAGACACCGAGGGCACTTCTGGAACAACAACTGGAGGAATCACTAGTGATTAGATGAATTTCTCCATTTAATTCGTCTTACGTCTAGTGATTAGATGAATTTCTCCATTTAATTCGTCTTACTTTGTATTATAATTTTAACTTCTTTTGTATTGTTATTCAATTATATTTATTTTTTGAAATTATTTACACTTCAAATTTTCAAACTTAAATCCCAATTGTTATTCTTTTAAATTTAAATTCAAATTCAAACACAAATTATGATTCGAACTCAAAATTCAAGTTAAAACTCAAAACTAATATTCAAATTAAAATTCAAATTTTAACATTCAAAATAAAATTCAAATTAATTTATAAATACAAAATTCAAATTCTATTCAAAATGTAACTTCAAATTCTAGTTTGAAATTCGAAATTCAAAATTCAAGATATTGAAATTTTATTATAAAATTACTTTTTTTTTTTAAAAAAAAGTCAATTTAAATTTTTTTTTAAAAAAACGAAAGTAAAAAAAAAATATTTAAAAAATAAAAAACCGGTTCAGGCCCTGAACCGTCCCGGAACCGCCGGTTCCCAGACCCGGAATGGAACCGGTTCTCACGGTTTCAGTCCCGGTTCCAGGTTTCTTCGACCCGGAACTGGCGGGTCGATCCCGGAATCGGCCCGTGGCCGGGTCTAGAACAGAGTCCATCAGATCAGATCAGAGGATCAACAAGAACGGACAAAGAAGAGAAGTGTAGTGTTGTAAGTAGATCAGACTGGAGATTTGCAACAGACTGGTTCACGTAAGAAGAAAAGAGCTTAAATGAAGAACATATCATAGCGGAGACCATATCAGATCAGCACGGGCTACTAGCTCAGACGGACAAAGTATTTAGAACAAGCATACTCAAAAAAATGGAATTGAATTGGTTCCAACTAATTTGCTCGATACGTCTACATCAGTTCAGAAGGAAGTACAGAGATAATAAATAGCCTCACCTAATCTTGTACGATGAAATGACGACAAGTACAAGAGTCAGAAACTTTATAAAGCTTTTCAACGGCTAGAAACTTGTGTCCAACGGTAACATCATTACAGAGTCTACATATATAACATCTCAACTGAAGACGAAGGATAGCATTGAAGAGAACTCTCGAGAACGCAATAGCGGGAGGCTGCGTGTGTACACAAAGTGCATGTTCAGACCAGAACAGAATATCATGTTGTGCACACACCAGTAGATGTCGTCGTGTTGAACTTGAAGATCATGAAAAAGCCGACAGTGTGTGTGGCAACAAATATGAAAGCTAAGCTGAAATAGATTATTCCTCAAACACACAAACACATTATGTAGTCCGGTGCTCATAAAATCCAAGATTAAGTACACAATAAGCGTTAATGCTGAAGCTTAAAGCCGGTTAAAATTTTCTTTAGGCCTGATACAAAACTAGCGAGTAGAAAAATTCAAAATAGGAATACTAGTTCATTTTGCAAACTGTTTACAACCACATGCAGAGCTAAATTGCTCAACAAGCATGCAGAAAGCCAAAGAGTAAACATCATCCAATCTCCCAGTTTATTAGCAATATGGAAATAAATCACAATAGGAACAGTATCAAGTTAAAACAGCTCAAAATCTACGCATGACATCCCCTGATATTGACTCGACATATATACATATATAACTGGGACACTCAATTAACACCTAAGGGGCTCCACTAGCTGATGCTCTATTGGGCACAGCTGATCCACCTGGATATCCTATAATGGCAATCACACAACCAAAACGGCCCCAAATGGAGAAGGGTTCAAACCCCAGTACGGAGAACACAGTAAAACCGCAAACTAGGTATGTATGATATATGCAACGTGCTATGCAATGTATGTCCGGTAAAAAAAAGTACATGTGGCAACATAATCAGGAGTTCAGGAGCTACCGGGGTGGCCCAATGGAAAATAGATGTGGCTTATCGTCGAGGGTGATGGGAGCTAACCGCTTGGCCGCTACGGTAAACAAAGGTATACTACGACCACCTGCCACCACCTATCTGGGCCACAGAAAACTGAGGATGCGGGAGCTACCCGGTCCATCCTCAGTGCTATCCCTCGTGAGTATGAACATCAGCAACCACTCCACGAGGAAGCAACTCAAATCAATATCAATGCATCAGCTAATAAGGGATCATCAAGGCCAATATGATATATTCGTGTGTTCGATGCCATGACATGCTCAAACATGCAACACAGGCAACAACACATATCTAATTACATAGCACGTATGTAGCACATAGCACATACTCATACTCTACGAAAGCTGTAAATACCACTTCCGATCCGTACCTCAACTCCTGACCACAATACCTCACAACAGCTCGAGGGAAGAACAGAACACCAACAAGGAAAAGATCACGCACGAACTAGCACTCTAACAAGAAGGGTGAATAAGTCACATCAAAAACCACAAGAGTCTCCGACAGCTCGGGAAGCTTACATCTCCACTACAGTCTGCCCAAACCTAAATGAAATCAGCTCGGAGAAAACAACCAGGACACGACCTACGGTAAATCAGCTCAGACTAGATCAAGCCTACTCCAACCTAAATCATACTTTTCTCAAAACAACACTAATGAGAAGAGTATCAACTTACAACTCACGGTGACCTGAACCGGAAAGCCAAAAAATCAGAAAATGTGAAGAAAAGCTCGTGAAACGAACTGAAACTCTAGAATTTTTTTTAAATAAAATGCGGAAGAAACATTCTTTAAAATTTTTATTCTAACTTTAAAATCTTTTCTCAACATCACTTTAAAACATAAATAAATAAAAATCTCCAAAATTTAAACACTCATGCTGGCTAGAAATCAGAGTAAGTAGAAGTTGCGGAAAACTGAACATGTCTGAAAAGAAATATCTGAAAATGGCCCATAACATAAAAGAAAGATATCTATTCACGGGGTAGCAGCTGCAGCGGACGCTTAGAGATCCTCACCGCCAGTAGGTATAAAATCATCTAAAGACTCATCAGTACCATTTAAATCTAGTGAGCCTAAAGATCCAGCATGCTCTATCTGATACTAACAAAGTACATATAATAAACCACATGCAAGCACAGACATAACGTAAAATAGCTTTAAGACATGCATGTGTGGATGATCGTAAAACATGGCATTGAAAATCATCGTAATAGTGCATGATCATATATCATAACATAATGAGGCATGAACATTACATAACATAAAAGGGCGTATGAATCGTATCGATGAAGTGTGAGCATACATTAACGATTGATCAATCATAAAAACCAACGTACGTGGCGATGCGGTTCACCCGACCTTACCTAGGGATCACACACACCTCTATGCTGTCACTTCACCATGTCGTGAACACATGGATCCATAAGCTCATTATAACATTAACAGAGGTTCATCGGGTCCGCTATCCCAATTCCGTTCATCATTACTTTGCCACAAATCACTTCAATCCTTCAAAATATTTTTCTTCTTTTTTACATGCCTTTAACATTTCATAGAACTTTCATGATGCATGAAATTCATAAAATATGCAATTTAAAAGGATTATCCCATCAATATATATTAAATTCTTTATTTAAACAATAACATATTCATATACGTAAAATACTACATATATAATCAAATATATATTTACGGGCTTCTACAATTTCCTTCGTTCTCCGATCGAGGACGGTTCGAGAGCCTGGCCCACTAATTCTAAGCCCAAAAGCCTAAACCTATATCTTAAACCGAAACATAACCCTAAACTTAACTTGGCCCATTAAACTCAAGTTAACTTTAAAATTGATAAAACACTCGGTTCTTCACTTTAAAAAACATTAAAATTTTGATAAAATAACAGCCCAATTGACTAAAAATAGAACTTTAACATTTAAAAAAAATATTAGGCCCATAAATTGTTAAGATAAATTTATAAGTTTCGGTGATAACGAAAACAAGACTAAGAACTAAAATTAGGACTAAGATCTGGATGTTTAGTATTCGCTGAAGAGGTGGAAGTATTTCAGATCTGAGAGATTTTGGAACAGTTTATTCAGAAGGTATATTTCAGATCAGTGCTTATCAGATGAGAACGGACTCAGTTTTGAGCAAAATATTTTCAGAGTATTTTAAGTTACTATTTGTCAGATTACGGGAATGAAATTCAGATCAGAACAGTTATTTCCAAGGAGTTAGATCTGGTAGATTTACGATTCTGCAAAAAGGAGGAATATATTCGTAAAGGATATAAGATATCAGATCTCACAGAGCTGCTGGTTAAAGAATTCAAAAAAGGGGGAAAGTTCAGATCTCAGTATGACTTTTATAAGATAATTTCAGATCTGACAGAGAGTATTGATTGAAAGGGAATTTTCAAAAAGGGAAAGAGAGCATATTTCAGATTTCAGTGTTAAAACAGTTGCAAGCTTCAATTTCTTCAGATGTTATCAAATGATTATTTGAGAGAAATCAACAGTCACGATTTAAGCAGATAAAGCCTGTTAGACAATTTGAATTGAAGAGACAAGATCAGAGCTATTTTGAGTATAGTTGCACAGTTCGCAGAGTTGGTATAACCGATGATTACCTACTTTGGTATATAAGTCAACTCAGATCTGACAAGCGCGGACAACCTTTTGCATAGCATTAATGGAGAATTTAATGCGGTGATACGATGAAGATATTCAAGCAAAGGTTGTGTCTACTGGCTCATTTATTGACCCTTGAGGATGAAGAGTATATAGAGCTGAATATTTCAAATGAAGAAGTTTTGGGTGGTTGTTGACTCTCTCACTCTCGCTTAGTCTCGGTCTTTGTTAAAATCACTCTGGGAATATTCAAGTGCTCATTAAAAATTCTCTAAGTCCCAGTGTTAAATCTCGGAGAACATTTTTGTTCATGTTCTTATTAGATAAATCTTCGAGATATCTTCTGGTTTAATTTTGTAAACAGGTTTCATTGTATAGAAACCAGAAGATTTACAGTACTCTCTATATCATGTTCATTGTATATTCAGATTTGAGTCTGTAACAAACGTTCTTATTGAAGCAGTTCGTAAATTACGTTGATTGTAACCCAGCAGTGTGATCTGCATGTGTAGAAGTTACTAGGAGTTCACTTGGAGCGAGGCTCAATGATCGGGTGTAGACAGAGGCTGTGTTCACCAAATCTTCTAGTGGAACCTTCCTGAAAAGGAAGAAGGGGAGACGTAGGATCTTTAGATCCGAACTTCCAGAAACAAATTCTCGACCCTTGCACTTCTACTTATTGCATCATATTTACTTTACATAACTGTTCATTGTTTAATCGACTTCTTTTCGCACAATATTTGTTAGTCGAGAAATCAGATTTGAACTGAGAGCCTCAGATCTGGTAACTCAGATCTGAGTTAAGAGAGGCTTGTAAAAACTGTTTTAAGGTTTCGAAAAATCAAAAATAGTAGGATTTCATTCAACATCCCCCCCCCCCCTTCTGAACTCCTAAGCTTATTTTAACTATATTTTCGATTCCATTAATCCTATCAATTGGTATTACAGCCTGCACGATGAAGTAATTGAACAGTCTGGTCTTTGCGCTTTTATTTATTCAATATGTCTACTTCTCACAACAAAATTCCTATGTTTTCTAAGGAGGAGTACGATGACTGGAAGATCAGGATGCAAGCCCATTTAGCCACGCAAGATGATGACATGTGTTACGTCATTACAGATGGACCCATGAAGATAATGAAGGCTAATACGGCGATGTCCATCATAGCTGGTGCTCCTCAGTGGATTGAAAAGACAAGAATGGAGTATACACCTGAGGACAAGAAAAAGGCAAACTTGGATAATGTGGCAAAGGATATTCTTTACAAGACGCTGGACAAGAATATTTTTAGCAAGATAAAGACTTGCGCTATTGCCAAGGAGATATGGGAGAAGATGACGCAAATTTGTGAAGGCAATGATGAAACCAAGTAGAAAAAGTTGACTGTTGCTCAACAAAAGTACGAATCCATTAAGATGCGAGAAGGCGAGACAATGGCAGAGTTTGATGAGAGATTCAGTGTTGTGGTAATAGAGCTTACCAGTCTGGGAAAAGAATACAGCAACAGAGAGTTGGCTCTCAAGGTGATGAGAGCGCTGCCGAGAGAATGGGATGTCAAGACAATGGCAATGAGGGAGTCCAAAGATCTGAACAAACTTGAGCTCCATGATCTGTTTTCTAATCTGAAAGCCTATGAGTTTGAGCTGGAGACCATATCTGAGGCTGGACCATCAACATCACAACCAACCAAAGCTCTAGCTGCAACGACATCTGAATAGTGCTCACCTAGCACTAGCAAATCTGCAGAACAAGTAAGCAACGAAGTCATGTCCCTCTTCGTCAAGAAGTTTGGGAAATTCATGAGAAAATCCTATAACCATTCTTTCAATTATAACAAATATGAAAAGAAATCTACTGATCTAAACTGTTATAATTGTGGCTAGGATAAAATTTATAGTTTTGAAAAATAAGAAAAGATTTGGACTTAACGAAGATAATCGAATAATCTTTTCATAAGATATCAAGTTGCTGACAACAGTTATCAGTTTGGCTTTGAGATGTATTACCAGGTTACAGAGTTGATTTGATTCGGGTTCTGAGTTTTGGGTTATCGAATTAGGTATTCGGGTTATCGGGTCAGGTTTCTACAGTTGGAAGTGTTTTGAGAATGTTTGTTGCTGTCGACAGATATCGCTATTGGATCAGTAATGGTTGCTGAAAACAGACTTGAAGATTGTATTAACGAAGATATCTACCAACAGACATCGTTATTGTATCGAGGAATTTTTCTGCCAACAGATATCGAAACAGTGCAAGAGATGTTTGCTGACACCAGATTACGCAACAGTATTTGTTATTGGAACAGTGCGAGTAACGTTTGCTATCAACAGTTTTGGTAACAGTAAGTTCAACGGGACATCGTTTGCTGTCAACAGATATGAGCATAGTAGAAATATCAGATACCATGACGTCACCATCAGATTTAGCTACAATGGTCGTATAACAGATATGATGACGTCATCATTGCTGAAATTGCAAATGGTCAGATATGTTTACTGCGACAGATAGTCACTGTTCAATCGTCTTCAAGAAATAACTCTCTGCCAACAGAAACGATTTCAGGCGCAAGCATTAAGTTGATTCAAATTCGATCGTATACTCAATTGGAAAAGTTCGATGGCCATAACAGAATCGTACAACTACCTGGAATTAAGGAGACAATATTAGTACTATTTCTGGGTAAATAGTACACAGTGGCAGAGATCGTTACAATGGGATTGCACATATATGGAAATTATATTTTACCATCTAGTGGAGCAGAATTGACGGCGTACGATTGTCATTATTTCAAAAAGGATTTTGTTGCCTTATCAGACTTTATCGACCGTTGAGCGAAGAGTATAAATAGAAGAAGTTTTGAATCGAAGATATGTCTCTCGCTCTTGCTATTGCTAAAACGCTGCCAAATTGATTTCTGAGCTACTTGCATTCTGAAGTTATCTTTCAAGCTCTCAAAGACTCGAAGAAACTTACAGTTCAAATCTTACATAGATATACCTTCGAGTCATCCTCTGGTTCACATTGTTGAATCGTCTTTCTTTGTTTAGAAACCAGAGGATTTTACAGCACTCACATACGTGTATTCTTTGTTGTAATCATTTGATTGAGTTTGTAACAAACGTGCTCTCAAAGTCGTTTGAAAAAATTACAAAGTGTTGTAAACCAGGAGCTGCGTCTGCGTGGATTGTTGTGGAGACACTAGGAGTTCATACAAGTGAGGCTTGTGTGATCGGGTGTCTGCAGAAGCACTGTGTACATCAAATCTTCTAGTGTATCCTTCCTGAAAAAGGAAGAAGGGGAGACGTAGGATATTTATATCCGAACTTCCAGAACAAATTCTGAGCCCTACTCTTTACATTTACGCATTTATTTATTGCTTACTGTTCACAAATTAATTGGCTTCATTCCGCACTTTTTAGTTAGCCGAGAGGTTTGCATTTAACTGAGATACCTCAAGTTTGGTAACACGGACTTGAGTTAAGCAGAGCGTGTAAAACTTTTGAAATGTTACTTGTGCGTTATATTATCTCAATATGTCGATCTCTCACAACAAGATTCCCATGTTTTCCAGAGAAGATTATGACGACTGGAAGATACGCATGCAAGCGCATCTGGCCGCTATGGATGATGAGATGTGGACTGTTATTACTGAAGGGCCATTGAAGATAATGAAGCCCAATCTGGCGGTTGCAGTAACAAATGGCGAGCCTCGGTATCTTGAAAAGAGTAGACACGAATATACCAATGAGGACAAGAAAAAGGCGAACCTAGACAACGTGGCAAAGGACATACTATTCAAGACACTGGACAAAGACAAGAACATGTTCAGCAAGATCAATAACTGTCCTATTGCTAAAGACATATGGGAAAAGCTAATCCAGATATGTGAGGGAAGCGACGAGACAAAAGAGAACAAGTTGACCGTCGCTCAACAGAAGTATGAGTCCATCAAGATGAAAGACGGCGAAACAATGAGTGAATTTGACGAGCGCTTAAGTGCAGTTGTCATCAAGTTGAACAGCCTTGGAAAAGAGTACAGCAACAGAGAGCTAGCACTGAAAGTCATGAGAGCGTTACCCAAGGAGTGGGACGTGAAGACCATGGCTATGAGGGAGTCGAAGGACCTGAACAAGCTGGAACTTCATGATCTGTTCGCAAATCTGAAGGCATACGAATTTGAATTGGAGACAAGATCAGAATCTGGTCCCTCAACCTCCCAGCCGACAAAAGCATTTGGCAGCTCCAACAATCGAACAGTGCTCTCCTAGCACAAGCAAAACCGCTGATCAATTCAGCGATGACGTCATGTCCCTCTTCGTTAAGAAGTTTGGGAAATTCATGAGAAGACCCTTCAACCCTTCCTCTCTTTACAGTAACTTTCATAAATATGATAAAGTAAGTACTGATATGAATGCTTTAACTGTGATCGTCCAGGTCATTTTGCAGCTGATTGAAATAGGCCAAGGAAGGAGGATAGATCCAGTGATGACAAGAGATCAGCTGATAGATACAAGCGAGACGACAAGAGGAGTGATGATCGATACAAGAAGGAGGAGCGATACAAGAGAGATGAGGAAACTGATGAAAGAGCTGTTGAGAGATCCAAGGAGCGATCCAAGGATAGGAGGATACGAGCAATACCTGACAAAAGGCCAAATAGAAAGAATGACAGGAAGGTGCTGATGGCAGAAGAGAGCACCAAAAGCTGGGCAGATACTGAATCAGACGCTTCCTGCAGCAGCAGCTCCTCATCAAGTGATAGTGAACAGGAGGAAGTTCATTGCCTCATGGTTGATCAAGCTTCGGACGATGAGGTATTTGATTTCTCAAACATTGAATTTACACGTGAGGATCTAGTTCAGGAACTGAACGATATGGTCCATGATTACAAGAGTTTATCTCACACATTTGAGGAAATCAAGGCAGAAAACGCAAGTCTGAAAAATAGTTCAGCAGAATCGAGCTCTGACGAGCTTGAAGATACTGACAGTTTAAAGACTGAGTTGTGTAAGCTGAGAATAGATAATGAATTGTTGAGAAGTGAGTCCAGTGAGCTCAAGGCTGAAGTTGAAAAACTAACTAAAGAAATGAGCTCCTGGACCCAATCAGCTCGTGCTTTCCACAAACTACAAGAAATCCAAAAGTCAGTACATGATAGAACTGGCTTAGGTTTTAGTAATATCGAAGCAGTGAAGGAGAGACAATTACTCAATCACAGCCAGCATATGACAAGTTCAACAAAATGAGCTTTGTCAAAGCCAATGTGATACATGACTGTTTTGAGTCGATAACATTTGATGACCAGAACTCTCCAAAGCTGAACGATAATGGAAAGGCTGGTATCGGCTTTTCAAAACCTGAGAACTCCAAGCCAAGCTGGCTAAAGAACAAATTGGGCAAAGATAAATCGAAAGCTGGTCGAAAGCCATTTGTTCCTAACCAGCCATGGCGTAGTTCAACGAAGGTAAAATCTGGTTGGACAAAGAATCAGTCGAGGAGAGATCTAAGTGGTCAGAGTATGAAATCACAACTCAAAAGATCTCACCGCAAATATGCACAGACCCTCACGGACTCTAGCACTAGAAAGACTGTAAGAGTAATTCAAGTCTGGGCCCCGAAGGGGTAATCCAATCAGGACCCAAGTAAAATTGGGTACCAAAATTTGTCTGTATGATTGTAGGGTAACAGGTACAAAGCTACTGAAGATACAATTATTTGGTACTTGGACAGTGGGTGTGCTCGACATATGACAGGAAACCCAAAGATGTTGACAGATGTTGTTCCCCACAAAGGAGCGAAAATAGTCTTTGGTGATAATGCACACGGTAACACTATGGGTAAGGGTAAGCTTACCCATGGTAACATTTCTATCTCAGATATATTGGTTGTTGATAACCTTAGCTACAATTTGTTTAGTATCAGTCAACTATGTGACAAAGGTTACATAGTTAACTTTCAACAACACACGTGCACAGTTCAGAACTCAAATGGTCTGATTGTATTGGTAGGTAAACGTTCGGGGAATACCTATGTTATCGATTGGTCAGAGCAGTTGAAGTCTGAACAGCTTTGTCTTACAACTGACTCTTCCAAGAGTTGGTTGTGGCATCAACGAATGAACCATCTAAACTTTAAAATCTTGCTAAGTTGAGTGAGCGTTATATGGTTTCTGGTATGCCCAAATTAAAATTTTCTAAGGATAAGATCTGTGCAGCTTGTCAGCTTGGTAAGCATATCAAATCGACTTTAAAAAATAAAGGCGGAAAGCGTTCTTCTCGTTGCCTTGAGCTTTTACATATGGATCTTTTTGGTCCTATTTCAGTAACAAGCTTAGGGGAACGTCCTACACCCTTGCTGTTGTTGATGATTTTTCAAAATATACTTGGGTGTTGTTTTTAAAAGCAAAATCTGAAACCGCCGACCAGCTGATACGCCTTTTGAAACGTTTACAAAATGATAGATCTTGTTCAGTCAACCGGATAAGAAGTGATCGCGGTACTGAGTTTCTAAATTTTAAATTGACTTCTTATTTGGAAGATTTAGGAATAAAGCATGAGCTTTCAGCAGCTAGAACTCCTCAGCAAAACGGGTTAGCTGAAAGGAGAAACCGCACTTTAAAAGAAGCTGCTAGATCTATGATTGCTTATTCTGGTATTTCTCAAAAATTTTGGGCCGAAGCAGTCAATACAGCATGTCACACTCAAAATAGATCTATGATTAATAGGATGCACGATAAGACCCCATATGAGATCTGGCATGGCAAGAAACCTGACATATCTTATTTCAGGGTGTTTGGGTGTAGATGTTTCGTTCACAAAAATGGCAAGAAGCACCTAACAGCGTTTGAACCTAAATCTGATGCAGGAATATTTTTAGGTTACTCCGCTGTCAGCAAAGCCTATCGTGTATTCAATATCAAAAGTCTCACTGTTGAAGAATCTGCCCATGTTGTGTTCGATGAGACAAGTTTCAAATCAAATTCAGCTGCAAGCTTACACGACTTGTGCACACGTCTGGAATCAACAAGTCTTGAAGAATCTGATGATGACGTGTCACCAAAAAAATATACAGCTGAAGAACAACCAAGCGTGGACACACAACACAATATTGTTCCACAAGATCTGACGACAGCTGGAGCAGAAGTAATCACCGCACAAACAAATGCTGCTCCAACAGATCCTGTTCCAACAGATCTTGCCATGTCAGACATTATGCAAGCAACTGCTCCTACTCATACACCAACAGCTAACGCAACAGTTTCCAGCACTTCTTCCCAAGTGGCATCAAGACCAACAGTGGATGAAAAAGCTGACAACAGCAATCACATACAACCGCAAGTATCACAATGGAATCTGATGCACAAGCTAACAATGAAAATTATCAATTGGCGTCAGAAGATCCAACTAGCTCTATCCAGACAACAACACAGGGGGAACAAGGAACAAATCCCATTGGACTTGATCTTCGGTGGAATAGAAATCATCCACCTGAGCAGGTCATAGGTAATTTCGAATCCCCTGTTCGCACACGAGGCCAACAATCTCATGATCATTTTGATGCTGCTTTTCTTTCGCATATAGAACCTAAGCATATAGATGAGGCCTTAGCTGACCCAAGTTGGATAGACGCAATGCAAGAAGAATTAAATCAGTTTGAACGTAATAAAGTAAGGACACTTGTACCTAGACCTACTAACCATTCAGTGATAGGAACTCGTTGGGTCTTTAGGAACAAACTGAATGAAGATGGCGTAGTAACAAGAAATAAGGCTAGGCTGGTAGCGCAAGGATTTAGACAAAATGGAAGGAATAGACTTCGATGAGACTTTCGCACCAGTGGCTAGGTTAGAAGCCATCCGCATGTTATTAGCATATGCTGCATATAAAGACTTCAAGGTCTTTCAGATGGATGTTATGAGTGCCTTTCTTAATGGCGTCTTAACAGAGGAAGTGGATGTTGCACAACATCCTGGCTTCGTAAGTCCTACACATCCATACTTTGTTTATAAACTGGATAAAGCTCTGTATGGGTTGAAACTAGAACCCAGAGCTTGGTATGATACACTATCACAGTTCTTAATCAAGCATGACTTTACAATAGGCACAGTGGATAAGACTTTGTTCAAATTTGTGAAAGCTGAGCATGTTCAGTTGGTGCAAATATATGTTGATGATATTATATTTGGGTCAACTAACCCCAAATTGTGCCAAAAGTTTTCTAAGCTCATGCAGGACAAATTCGAGATGAGCATGATGGGGGAGCTAACATTCTTTCTGGGCTTACAAGTTCGCCAACTAGAAAATGGTATTAACCAGGCGAAATATACGAAAGAACTGCTGAAAAAGTTTGGCATGGACAATTGTTCAGCAGCAACAACTCCTATGAGATCTTCAATCAAGATGGACAAAGATGAAGCTGGAACTGCCATAGAGGTATCTTTGTATCGAGGCATTATAGGCTCCTTGCTTTACCAAACTGCTAGCAGACCAGACATCATGTTTGCTGTCTGTATGTGTGCTAGATTCCAAGCAGAGCCAAAGCAATCACATTATACTGCTGTTAAGATAATCCTCAAGTATTTAAAGGGTACTTCTAACGTGGGTCTTTGGTATCCCCAAGACTCAGGCTTTCAACTAATCGGTTATAGTGATGCAGATTACGCAGGATGCAGGATTGATCGCAGGAGCACAAGTGGAACTTGTCAATTCTTGGGAGATCGGTTGATTTCCTGGTTCAGTAAGAAGCAGACATCCATTGCCACGTCAACTGCTGAGGCAGAGTACTTAGCTGCTGGCAGTTTTTGCGCTCAAATCCTCTGGATTCAACATCAGTTGAAGGATTATGGCATTGATGTTTCTTAAGCGCCCATTCTCTATGACAACACAAGTGCGATCGCTATCACCCAGAATCCTGTGCTGCACTCAAGAACCAAGCACATTGACATAAGGCACCATTTTATAAGAGACCATGTGCTAAAGAAGAATGTTTGGTTGGAGTACATGTCGACTGAGCAACAAGTTGCTGATATCTTCACAAAGCCTCTGCCAGACGCTAAGCTTTCCTATTTTAGGAATATATTAGGTCTCTTAGAATTGCCATAAATTTGTCTGTGCGCTAACAATTTGTGTAGGTTGAACAGCAATGTTTACGTCAGCAACAAGTGTTCTGTTCAAAGGAAAGAGCAATGTTTACGTCAGCAGCGAGTTCTTCTGTTCAGGGGGAACAGACATGCTTACGTCATCATTACATGTTGAATAGCAATGCCTACGTAAGCTTTACTGATGGGAGATACCTGTCGTAGGGGGAACATGGTTTCTGCGTTGTTAAGCGTAAAGTCAATTGAACAGGAGAAATCTGTCAACAGATATCTCCTGTACACAATTGATGCTTATCTGTTTACCCGCGAACATTAAAACAGCTTTGCTCAGTTGTGACTTAATATTTTTTTGGATTTGCAAAATATTTCTTTTGCAAATATCCTTTGAGAAGATTTTGTTCGATTAAAATATTTTTTTTGAAAAATCTTTTCCCATGTACGGGTAAAATCTTTTCAAAATAATTTCTAAAAATAGTACACGCCGTCGGATGTTTGACACATGTTGTCTACATACGAACAGTCACATCTACATCGTCCCCTCTCTCACCTTTTTGTATTCTTCCATATTTATTTACAACGCCTCCATTTTTAAAATTTCTTACCTTGCAATATTACTGTATTGTTCTTGCGCTCTTGCTCCCATACTTCTCTTGCAGATATTCAATCTCAGGGATTTTCGCACACTCTCAAACTTCTGAAATGGCTTCCTTGACGTTCACCAACGCCTATCTGGTTGACTTCGAATCAGTATTGAACATTCCAGACAACGAAGGCATGCAAAATATGTTCAAAGCACTGGAGAGCAGTGGATTACGTGGTTTTCTGGGGTGCAAATCAGTGTTGTATGAGCCAGAATTAGAACATTTTTTCGATACAGCGTTGATACAGGGTGGAGATATTACAGGGGTTATCTCAGGAAAGTATTTCAGTATTTCTCCATCTAGGTTTGCAGGGGTTTTTGAGTTGCCGACTGAAGGGCTATCGGACTTCTCTGATGTACCGAAGAATCTAGTATATGATGCTAGGAAAATCTTCTCTAAGTCTGGAGTACCTGTTGTTCCATATGGGAAGAAGAAACTTCTAAAATATGAGTATCGACTGTTGAATGATATCTTGGCAAAATCGATTACGGTGAAAGTAGGTTCTTTCGATGCTGTGACTACTGAACGGTTTCAGATGATGACAACTATCCATTTTGGGTTGAAGATTAACTGGTGTAAGGTACTGTTTGGAGTTTTTGAAGAGATGGTGGACAGAACAGTAAAGAAGGCCAAGGGGTACGGAGCGCAAATCTCTGTTTTGTTGAATAGCGTCCCCGCGCTAACCATGGGAGAAGCAACTCCTTTTCCGTCCTCAAAGATTTTGTCTCCTAAGACAGTTCTTACATACATAACCACGAACCAAACAGCTGATACTCGTGGAAAATCCGATGAGGGAGGCAAAACGCCAGTGGCAATTGTGAAAAGGGCCTCCAAATCAAAGAAGAAGTCGGAACCCACCAGTGATGCACCTGTGGAGAATGTATCGGAAGTGGTAGGGTCGAAGAAGCGACCAGCAGTTGAGGGTAGTGAGCCTGTTGTTCCAAAGAAAAGGCGAAGTACGAAGGGCAAAGCATCCGCCTCCACAGCAAATATGGATATGGCATCTGTCGCACAGGATGCAGTACCTCTTCAAGTCATTGAACCAACACCTGCTGTGACAACCGCTCAACCTCCTGCACCCAAGAGAAAATCACGCAAGAGAAAGTTGATTCTGTCAGAAGGTTCTGATGATGACAATGTTGAGGAATCGGTTGAAAAAATGAGCCACGTATCTGCAAAACATATTTTCACTGAGACCGATGTTGGAGACATTGCTTTTGGTGATTCAACAGCTGATAATCCTGAAGAGTTGGCAGAGTGGTTAGAGAATTATATTTCTGAGGGTGCTGGACAGGTGAATGAATCAGACAGTGATCGAGTTCAGAGACCAGTGGATACAGTTGATGTTGAACAATTGTTTGAGATAGCGAATGTTAAAGAAGCTGAGGGTAGCAAACATCCAGTGGTTGAAAATAATTTAGCCCAAGATGTTGGCAGCAAGCAAGTTTCCGAGGAGCTCATGTCAATAGATGATCTATTGATGCAAATTCCAGATGACATGCTGCTACCCTCAGTATCTGCCACGGAGATTACAAAGATCAGGCTTGGTGAGTCTATTTCTATCAATGAGGTTCAGGAGCGTGATTTGTATTATGCTAGTCTGCCCCGCATTTCTGCTCTTGACAAGGGGAAGGAAATTTTAGAGGAGGATGAACCTGTTAAAGGGAATCCTGCGCGTGAAACTGTTGAATTAATTTGTGGAGATGTCGAATTTCTTGTACAGTTGCGTGATAGGGTTATGAAAGACATCGTAGAATTCTTTCATTATTTTTCCCTTAATAAATTGACTAATCTTGATGGTTTACTAGAGTTGAAAGAAAAAGAAAAATTGATGTTGGAGTGGGCTGAAACTGATTCTCTAGAAACTGCTGTCAAGAGAAAGGTGTAAATTTTGGCGAAGTACAGAGAGATGCTGCTCAGGAAGTTTGTGGAATCTCATAGAAAATATTACACTCCTGGCCAGCCATGGACAGCTACATCCTCTCAGATAATTGGGCCATTGGTTTTGATTGATGGGGTGTGGACACCCATTCAGGGCAATGATTTCTTGAGGAGCAGTTGTAAGTTGTCTTTGTTTTTAAATAAGAAAAAGCTGCTAGAAACTGTGGTTGAAGACACTTTTGTTCCGCATGTGCTCTTCATTGAACCAGTACAGTATTGGGTAGCGGCCCCTGCCTTGATCAAAACTTGGGGATGGAACATAGTATGTACAGATATTGTTCGATCATATGTTTGGTTGTTTGAGACCAGTGAGTGAAGATGTTTGCACATATATTGTTGTATATAATTTGGGAATTGAGCGCATTCCAACGAGTTTTCGCAATATTTTTGCACAGGGTATTCTTACAGAGAGTTTTGTTGGCTATTTCCATGATTCAGATGTACAGAATTTATCAGATTTTGAGGAGTCCTCTTCGGATGGATCTACTGTCTATCGTTCTCCCTCTCCCCTGCATGATGAATCACTTGCATTAGGTCTTGGTATTCCTAATGTTGCTCAGGAGGAGCAATTATACTTTGTACAGAGTCCAGAATCTCCTCCTGCTACATCTCCGTACCTGGAGACTTCTACTTCCTCCACGAGTCTGTCTATGCACTTTGATGCAGATGATATTCCATTGGTTGATACTGCTGATATTCAGACATCATATTGATGATTCTAACAGTGAGATTCTATCTAAGCTCCATACGCTTGAAAGAGGCCTTCGCGACACTCTGCATGATCAAGATGCCAACGCCCGAAAATTGATTAACAGTGTTTGTCAAGATGCCCATACTATCATTGATGTCTAGAAACTTCACTTGAATGAAGTAAAGAAAGTTGTCTTGGCACAGGGTGTCACTGCTGGTGCAGATTCACTGGAAATCAGGAAGGAGTTCAAAGCGCTTGATGCTAAGATTAATTCATTGGATGGGCAGGTTGCTGCTATCAGGAATGAACTGTTGGAATTCCAAACAAAAATAGCATCAGATATTCTGAGCCTCTCCACCTAGCTTGGTGATATCGTCGACTACATTCGTGGCGGTGATGCCAAAAAGGGAGAAGGAAGCAGCAGCCGCCGCCATCTACCTACTCCTGTGCATCGAAGTGAAGGAACTGGTGATGCTGTGAGATTAACGGAGCCTACACAGGCAGATATTGACAATGCAAACAGAGCAATTCTGGAGAGAATGAGGATTGAGGATAGAGAAAGGGAAAGAAGCAGAGGAAGCAGGAGTGGATCTTATAAAATAAGAAGATTTTAGATTTATTGAGGATTGGCTTATTGTTGTACAAATCTTTTGTACCTCATTTTCAGTTAATGGAATTTCTGTTATCAGCAGTTTGTGTGCAATTTATTTTGCCTATCAATTTATCTCGGCTGCTAGGTTTTGTCATCACCAAAAAGGGGGAAATTGTTAGGATAAAATTTATAGTTTTGGTGATAACAAAAATAAGAAAAGATTTGGACTTAACGAAGATAATCGAATAATCTTTTCATAAGATATCAAGTTGCTGACAACAGTTATCAGTTTGGCTTTGAGATGTATTACCAGGTTACAGAGTTGATTTGATTCGGGTTCTGAGTTTTGGGTTATCGAATTAGGTATTTGGGTTATCGGGTCAGGTTTCTACTGTTGGAAGTGTTTTGAGAATGTTTGTTGCTGTCGACAGATATCGCAATTGGATCAGTAATGGTTGCTGAAAACAGACTTGAAGATTGTATTAACGAAGATATCTACCAACAGACATCGTTATTGTATCGAGGAAGTTTTCTGCCAACAGATATCGAAACAGTGCAAGAGATGTTTGCTGACACCAGATTACGCAACAATATTTGTTATTGGAACAGTGCGAGTAACGTTGGCTATCAACAGTTTTGGTAACAGTAAGTTCAACGGGACATCGTTTGCTGTCAACAGATATGAGCATAGTAGAAATATCAGATACCATGACGTCACCATCAGATTTAGCTACAATGGTCGTATAACAGATATGATGACGTCATCATTGCTCAAATTGCAAATGGTCAGATATGTTTACTGCGACAGATAGTCACTGTTCAATCGTCTTCAAGAAAGAACTATCTGCCAACAGAAACGATTTTAGGCGCAAGCATTAAGTTGATTCAAATTCGATCGTATACTCAATTGGAAAAGATCGATGGCCATAACAGAATCGTACAACTTCCTGGAATTAAGGAGACAAGATTAGTACTATTTCTGGGTAAATAGTACACAGTGGCAGAGATCGTTACAACAGGATTGCACATATATGGAAATTATATGTTACCATGTAGTGGAGCAGAATTGACGGCGTACGATTGTCAGTATTTCAAAAAGGATTTTGTTTCATTATCAGACTTTATCGACCGTTGAGCGAAGAGTATAAATAGCAGAAGTTTTGAATCGAAGATATGTCTCTCGCTCTTGCTATTGCTAAAACGCTGTCAAATTTATTTCTGAGCTACTTGCATTCTGAAGTTATCTTTCAAGCTCTCAAAGACTCGAAGAACCTTGCAGTTCATATCTTACATAGATATACCTTCGATTCATCCTCTGGTTCACATTGTTGAATCGTGTTTCTTTCTTTAGAAACCAGAGGATTTTACAGCACTCACATACGTGTTTTCTTTGTTGTAATCATTTGATTGAGTTTGTAACAAACGTGCTCTCAAAGTCGTTTGAAAAAATTACAAAGTGTTGTAAACCAGGAGCTGCGTCTGCGTGGATTGTTGTGGAGACACTAGGAGTTCATACAAGTGAGGCTTGTGTGATCGGGTGTCTGCAGAAGCACTGTGTACATCAAATCTTCTAGTGTATCCTTCCTGAAAAAGGAAGAAGGGGAGACGTAGGATATTTATATCCGAACTTCCAGAACAAATTCTGAGCCCTACTCTTTACATTTACGCATTTATTTATTGCTTACTGTTCACAAATTAATTGGCTTCATTCCGCACTTTTTAGTTAGCCGAGAGGTTTGCATTTAATTGAGAGACCTCAAGTTTGGTAACACGGACTTGAGTTAAGCAGCGCGTGTAAAATACCATCAATTGGTATCAGAGCAGGCGCTTCTCAGTTATTGAACAGTTATTACTTGTGCGTTATATTATCTCAATATGTCGATCTCTCACAACAAGATTCCCATGTTTTCCAGAGAAGATTATGACGACTGGAAGATACGCATGCAAGCGCATCTGGCCGCTATGGATGATGAGATGTGGACTGTTATTACTGAAGGGCCATTGAAGATAATGAAGCCCAATCTGGCGGTTGCTGTAACAAATGGCAAGCCTCGGTATCTTGAAAAGAGTAGACACTAATATACCAATGAGGACAAGAAAAGGTGAACCTAGACAACGTGGCAAAGCACATACTATTCAAGACGGTGGACAAAGACAAGAACATGTTCAGCAAGATCAAGAACTTTCCTACTACTAAAGAAATATGGGAAAAGCTAATCCAGATATGTGAGGGAAGCAACGAGACAAAAGAGAACAAGTTGACCGTCGCTCAACAGAAGTATGAGTCCATCAAGATGAAAGACGGCGAAACAATGACTGAATTTTACGAGCACTTCAGTGCAGTTGTCATCGAGTTGAACAGCCTTGGAAAAGAGTACAGCAACAGAGAGCTAGCAGTGAAAGTCATGAGAGCCTTACCCAAGGAGTGGGACGTGAAGACCATGGCGATGAGGGAGTCGAAGGACCTGAACAAGCTGGAACTTCATGATCTGTTCGCAAATCTGAAGGCATACGAATTTGAATTGGAGACAAGATCAGAAGCTGATCCCTCAACCTCCCAGCCGACAAAAGCATTGGCAGATCCAACAATCGAACAGTGCTCTCCTAGCACAAGAAAAACCGCTGATCAATTCAGCGATGACGTCATGTCCCTCTTCGTTAAGAAGTTTGGGAAATTCATGAGAAGATCCTTCAACCATTCCTCTCCTTACAGTAACTTTCATAAATATGATAAAGTAAGTACTGATATGAAATTCTTTAACTGTGATCGTCCAGGTCATTTTGCAGCTGATTTCAATACTGAATCAGACGATTCCTCCAGCAGCAGCTCCTCATCAAGTGACAGTGAACAGGAGGAAGTTCATTTCCTCATGGCTGATCAAGCTTCGGACGATGAGGTATTTGATTTCTCAAACATTGAATTTACACGGGAGGATCTAGTTCAGGAACTGAACGATATGGTCCATGAGTACAAGAGTTTATCTCACACATTTGAGGAAATCAAGGCCGAAAACGCAAGTCTGAAAAATAGTTCAGCAGAATCGAGCTCTGACGAGCTTGAAGATACTGACAGTTTAAATACTTAGTTGAGTAAGCTGAGAATAAAGAATGAATTGTTGAGAAGTGAGTCCAGTGAGCTCAAGGCTGAAGTTGAAAAACTAACTAAAGAAATGAGCTCCTGGACCCAATCAACTCGTGCTTTCCACAAACTACAAGAAATCCAAAAGTCAGTACATGATAGAACTGGCTTAGGTTTTAGTAATAGCGAAAGCAGTGAAGGAGAGACAAGTACTCAATCACAGCCAGCATATGAAAAGTTCAACAAAATGAGCTTTGTCAAAGCCAATGTGATACATGACTGTTTTGAGTCGATAACATTTGATGACCAAAACTCTCCAAAGCTGAACGATAATGAAAGGCTGGTATCGGCTTTTCAAAACCTGAGAACTCCAAGCCAAGCTGGCTAAAGAACAAATTGGACAAAGATAAAGCGAAAGCTGGTCGAAAGCCATTTGTTCCTAACCAGCCATGGCGTAGTTCAACGAAGGTAAAATCTGGTTGGACAAAGAATCAGCCGAGGAGAGATCTAAGTGGTCAGAGTATGAAATCACAACTCAAAAGATCTCACCGTAATAATGCACAGACCCTCACGGACTCTAGCACTGGAACACTGTAAGAGTAATTCAAGTCTGGGTCCCGAAAGGGGTAATCCAATCAGGACCCAAGTAAAATTGGGTACCAAAATTTGTCTGTATGATTGCAAGGTAACAGGTACAAAGCTACTGAAGATACAATTATTTGGTACTTGGACAGTGGGTGTGCTCGACATATGACAGGAAACCCAAAGCTGTTGACAGATGTTCCACACAAAGGAGCGAAAATAGTCTTTGGTGATAATGCACACGGTAACACTGTGGGTAAGGGTAAGCTTACCCAAGGTAACATTTCTATCTCAGATATATTGGTTGTTGATAACCTTAGCTACAATTTGATTAGTATCATTCAACTATGTGACAAAGGTTACATAGTTAACTTTCAACAACACACGTGCACAGTTCAGAACTCAAATGGTCTGACTGTATTGGTAGGTAAACGTTCGGGAAATACCTACGTTATCGATTGGTCAGAGCAGTTGAAGTATGAACAGCTTTGTCTTACAGCTGACTCTTCCAAGAGTTGGTTGTGGCATCAACGATTGAACCATCTAAACTTTAAAACACTTGCTAAGTTGAGTGAGCGTGATATGGTTTCTGGTATGCCCAAATTAAAATTTTCCAAGGATAAGATCTGTGCAGCTTGTCAGCTTGGTAAGAATATCAAATCGACTTTCAAAAATAAAGGCGGAAAACGTTCTTCTCGTTGCCTTGACTTTTACATATGGATCTTTTTGGTCCTATTTCAGTAACAAGCTTAGGGGGAACGTCCTAAACCCTTGCTGTTGTTGATGATTTTTCAAAATATACTTGGGTGTTGTTTTTAAAAGCAAAATCTGAAACCGTCGACCAGCTGATACGCCTTTTGAAACGTTTACAAAATTATAGATCTTGTTCAGTCAATCGGATAAGAAGTGATCGCGGTACTGAGTTTCTAAATTTTAAATTGACTTCTTATTTGGAAGGAATAAAGCATGTGCTTTCAGCAGCTAGAACTCCTCAGCAAAACGGGTTAGCTGAAACCGCACTTTAAAAGAAGCTGCTAGATCTATGATTGCTTATTCTGGTATTCTCAAAAATTTTGGGCAGAAGCAGTCAATACAGCATGTCACACTAAAAACAGATCTATGATTAATAGGATGCACGATAAGACCCCATATGAGATCTGGCATGGCAAGAAACCTGACATATCATATTTCAGGGTGTTTGGGTGTAGATGTTTCGTTCACAACAATGGAAAGAAGCACCTAACAACGTTTTAACCTAAATCTGATGCAGGAATATTTTTAGGTTACTCCGCTGTCAGCAAAGCCTATCGTGTATTCAATATCAAAAGTCTCACTGTTGAAGAATCTGCCCATGTTGTGTTCGATGAGACAAGTTTCAAATCAAATTCAGCTGCAAGCTTACACGACTTGTGCACATGTCTGGAATCAACAAGTCTTGAAGAATCTGATGATGACGTGTCACCACAAAAATATACAGCTGAAGAACAACCATGCATGGACACACAACACAATATTGTTCCACAAGATCTGACGACAGCTGGAGCAGAAGTAATCACCGCACAAACAAATGCTGCTCCAACAGATCCTGTTCCAACAGATCTTGCCACGTCAGACATTACGCAAGCAAATGCTCCTACTCATACACCAACAGCTAACGTAACAGCAATCACATACAACCGCAAGTATCACAATGGAATCTGATGCACAAGCTAACAATGAAAATTATCAATTGGTGTCAGAAGATCCAACTAGCTCTATCCAGACAACAACACAGGGGGAACAAGGAACAAATCCCATTGGACTTGATCTTCGGTGGAATAGAAATAATCCACCTGAGCAGGTCATAGGTAATTTCGAATCACCTGTTCGCACACGAGGCCAACTATCTCATGATCATTTTGATGCTGCATTTCTTTCACATATAGAACCTAAGCAGATAGATGAGGCCTTAGCTGACCCAAGTTGGATAGACGCAATGCAAGAAGAATTAAATCAGTTTGAACGTAATAAAGTATGGACACTTGTACCTAGACCTACTAACCATTCAGTGATAGGAACTCGTTGGGTCTTTAGGAACAAACTGAATGAAGATGGTGTAGTAACAAGAAATAAGGCTAGGCTGGTAGCGCAAGGATTTAGACAAATGGAAGGAATAGACTTCGATGAGACTTTCGCACCAGTGGCTAGGTTAGAAGCCATCCGCATGTTCTTAGCATATGCTGCATATAAAGACTTCAAGGTCTTTCAGATGGATGTTAAGAGTGCTTCAAACAAGCACCCAGAGCTTGGTATGATACACTATCACAGTTCTTAATCAAGCATGACTTTACAATAGGCACAGTGGATAAGACTTTGTTCAAATTTGTGAAAGCTGAGCATGTTCTGTTGGTACAAATATATGTTGATGATATTATATTTGGGTAAACTAACCCCAAATTGTGCCAAAAGTTTTCTAAGCTCATGCAGGAAAAATTCGAGATGAGCATGATGGGGGAGCTAACATTCTTTCTGGGCTTACAAGTTCGCCAACTGGAAAATGGTATTTTCATTAACCAGGTGAAATATACGAAAGAACTGCTGAAAAAGTTTGGCATGGACAATTGTTCAGCAGCAGCAACTCCTATGAGCTCTTAAATCAAGATGGACAAAGATGAAGCTGGAACTGCCATAGAGGTATCTTTGTATCGAGGCATTATAGGCTCCTTGCTTTACCTAACTGCTAGCAGACCAGACATCATGTTTGCTGTCTGTATGTGTGCTAGATTCCAAGCAGAGCCAAAGCAATCACATTATACTGCTGTTAAGAGAATCCTCAAGTATTTAAAGGGTACTTCTAACGTGGGTCTTTGGTATCCCAAAGACTCAGGCTTTCAACTAATCGGTTATAGTGATGCAGATTACGCAGGATGCAGGATTGATCGCAGGAGCACAAGTGGAACTTGTCAATTATTGGGAGATCGGTTGATTTCATGGTTCAGTAAGAAGTAGACATCCATTGCCACGTCAACTGCTGAGGCAGAGTACTTAGCTGCTGGCAGTTGTTGCGCTCAAATCCTCTGGATTCAACATCAGTTGAAGGATTATGGCATTGATGCTTCTGAAGCGCCCATTCTCTCTGACAACACAAGTGCGATAGCTATCTCCCAGAATCCTGTGCTGCACTCAAGAACCAAGCAAATTGACATAAGGAACCATTTTATAAGTGACCATGTGCTAAAGAAGAACGTTCGGTTGGAGTACGTGACGACAGAGCAACAAGTTGCTGATATCTTCACAAAGCCTCTGCCAGATGCTAAGTTTTCCTATTTTAGGAATATATTAGGTCTCTTAGAATTGCCATAAATTTTTCTGTGCGCTAACAATTTGTGTAGGTTGAACAACAATGTTTACGTCAGCAACAAGTGTTCTGTTCAAAGGAAAGAGCAATGTTTACGTCAGCAGCGAGTTCTTCTGTTCAGGGGCAACAGACATGCTTACGTCATCATTACATGTTGAATAGAAATTCCTACGTAAGTTTTACTGATGGGAGATACCTGTCGTAGGGGGAACATGGTTTCTGCGTTGTTAAGCGTAAAGTCAATTGAACAGGAGAAATCTGTCAACAGATAACTCCTGTACACAATTGATGCTTATCCGTTAACAGATTCCACCATCCACGCGAAACATTAAAACAGCTTTGCTCAGTTGTGACTTAATATTTTTTTGGCGCGCAAAATATTTATTTTGCAAATATCCTTTGAGAACATTTTGTTCGATTAAAATTTTTTTTTTGAAAAATCTTTTTCCCTGTACAGGTAAAATCTTTTCAAAATCATTTTTAAAAATAGCACGTACCGTCGGATGTTTGACACGTGTTGTCTACATACGAACAGTCACATCTACATCGTCCCCTCTCTCACCTTTTCGTATTCTTCCATATTTATTTACAGCGCCTCCATTTTTAACATTTCTTACCTTGCAATATTGCTGTATTGTTCTTGCGCTCTTTCTCCCATACTTCTCTTGCAGATATTCATAGCACGTACCGTCGGATGTTTGACACGTGTTGTCTACATACGAACAGTCACATCTACATCGTCCCCTCTCTCACCTTTTCGTATTCTTCCATATTTATTTACAGCGCCTCCATTTTTAACATTTCTTACCTTGCAATATTGCTGTATTGTTCTTGCGCTCTTTCTCCCATACTTCTCTTGCAGATATTCAATCTCTGGGATTTTTGCACACTCTCAAACTTCTGAAATGGCTTCCTCGATGTTCACCAACACCTATCTGGTTGACTTCGAATCAGTGTTGAACATTCCAGACAACGAAGGCATGCAAAATATGTTCAAAGCACTGGAGAGCAGTGGATTACGTGGTTTTCTGGGGTGCAAATCAGTGTTGTATGAGCCAGAATTAGAACATTTTTTCGATACAGCGTTGATACAGGGTGGATATATTACAGGGGTTATCTCAGGCAAGTATTTCAGTATTTCTCCATCTAGGTTTGCAGGGGTTTTTGAGTTGCCGACTGAAGGCTATCGGACTTCTCTGATGTACCGAAGAATCTAGTATATGATGCTAGGAAAATCTTCTCTAAGTCTGGAGTACCTGTTGTTCCACGTGGGAAGAAGAAACTTCTAAAATATGAGTATCGACTGTTGAATGATATCTTGGCAAAATCGATTACGGTGAAAGCAGGTTCTTTCGATGCTGTGACTACTGAATGGTTTCAGATGATGACAACTGGTGATGCTGTGAGATTAATGGAGCCTACACAGGCAGATATTGACAATGTAAACAGAGCAATTCTGGAGAGAATGAAGATTGAGGATAGAGAAAGGGAAAGAAGCAGAGGAAGCAGGAGTGGATCTTATAAAAGAAGAAGATTTTATATTTATTGAGGATTGGCTTATTGTTGTACAAATCTTTTGTACCTCATTTTCAGTTAATGGAATTTCTGTTATCAGCAGTTCGTGTGCAATTTATTTTGCCTATCTATTTATCTCGGCTGCTAGGTTTTGTCATCACCAAAAAGGGGGAAATTGTTAGGATAAAATTTATAGTTTTGGTGATAACAAAAATAAGAAAAGATTTGGACTTAACGAAGATAATCGAATAATCTTTTCATAAGATATCAAGTTGCTGACAACAGTTATCAGTTTGGCTTTGAGATGTATTACCAGGTTACAGAGTTGATTTGATTCGGGTTCTGAGTTTTGGGTTATCGAATTAGGTATTCGGGTTATCGGGTCAGGTTTCTACTGTTGGAAGTGTTTTCAGAATGTTTGTTGCTGTCGACAGATATCGCTATTGGATCAGTAATGGTTGCTGAAAACAGACTTGAAGATTGTATTAACGAAGATATCTACCAACAGACATTGTTATTGTATCGAGGAAGTTTTCTTCCAACAGATATCGAAACAGTGCAAGAGATGTTTGCTGACACCAGATTACGCAACAGTATTTGTTATTGGAACAGTGCGAGTAACGTTTGCTATCAACAGTTTTGGTAATAGTAAGTTCAACGGGACATCGTTTGCTGTCAACAGATATGAGCATAGTAGAAATATCAGATACCATGACGTCACCATCAGATTTAGCTACAATGGTCGTATAACAGATATGACGACGTCATCATTGCTGAAATTGCAAACGGTCAGATATGTGTACTGCGACAGATAGTCACTGTTCAATCGTCTTCAAGAAATAACTATCTGCCAACAGAAACTATTTCAGGCGCAAGCATTAAGTTGATTCAAATTCGATCGTATACACAATTGGAAAATATCGATGGCCATAACAGAATCGTACAACTGCCTGGAATTAAGGAGACAAGATTAGTACTATTTCTTGGTAAATAGTACACAGTGGCAGAGATCGTTACAATGGGATTGCACATATATGGAAATTATATGTTACCATGTAGTGGAGCAGAATTGACGGCGTACGATTGTCAGTATTTCAAAATGGATTTTGTTGCCTTATCAGACTTTATCGACCGTTGAGAGAAGAGTATAAATAGCAGAAGTTTTGAATCGAAGATATGTCTCTCGCTCTTGCTATTGCTAAAACGCTGCAAAATTGATTTCTGAGCTACTTGCATTCTGAAGTTATCTTTCAAGATCACAAAGACTCGAAGAACCTTAAAGTTCAAATCTTACATAGATATACCTTCGAGTCACCCTCTGGTTCACATTGTTGAATCGTGTTTCTTTGTTTAGAAACCAGAGGATTTTACAGCACTCAAATACGTGTATTCTTTTTTGTAATCATTTGATTGAGTCTGTAACAAACGTGCTCTCAAAGCCGTTTGAAAATATTACAAAGTGTTGTAAACCAGCAGCTGCATCTGCGTGGATTGTTGTGGAGATACTAGGAGTTCATACAAGTGAGGCTTGTGTGATCGGGTGTGAGAAGAAGGACTGTGTACATCAAATCTTCTAGTGTATCCTTCCTGAAAAAGGAAGAAGGGGAGACGTAGGATATTTATATCCGAACTTCCAGAAACAAATTCTGAGCCCTACTCTTTACATTTACGCATTTATTTATTGCTTACTGTTCACAAATTAATCGGCTTCATTCCGCACTTTTTAGTTAGCCGAGAGGTTTGCATTTAACTGAGATACCTCAAGTTTGGTAACATGGACTTGAGTTAAGCAGTGCGTGTAAAACATTTTGAAACGTATTTGAAATAGAAAAATCGAAGGAGTTCATTCAACCCCCCCCCCCCTCCTCTTCTGAACTCCTGTACTTGTTTTGATCCTATTTTTGGGACCATCAGTGGTCGTCCAGGGCATTTCGCAGCAGATTGCAACAGACCCAAGAAGGATGACAAGAAGAAAGATGATAGATCCAAGAAGGATGATAGAAGGTCGACAGAAAGAAGGAGGACCAGATCTGATAAGAGGCCCAATCGAAAGAATGATCGAAACTTGTTGCAGAGGAGAGTAACAAGAACTGGGCAGATTCAGATGCGGAGACTACATCAAGCAGCTCCTCATCCAGTGATAGTGAGCAAGAAGAAGTTCATTGCCTGATGGCAAACCAAACTACAGAAGATGAGGTATTCGATATTTCCAATACTGAATTTACACGTGAGGACCTTATCAATGCACTAAATGAAATGGTCCATGAGTACCTTAAGCTATCTCAGACATTCAAGGAGATCAAAGCTGAAAATGGATGGTTGAAAAGTAGTTCAGTTGAACCAAGCACTGCTCAGCTTGGGGGATCAGATAGCTTAGAAACAGAGTTGAGTAAGCTGAAGATCGAGAATAAATCTTTGAGAAATAAGTCCTGTGAGCTCACATATGAAAACGAGAGATTAAATCATGCCATGAGCTCCTGGACAAAGTATTCTGTTTCCTTGGGAAAGCTGCATGAGACTCAGAAGCCACTGAATGATAAAACTGGCTTAGGTTTCAATGTTGGTGAAAGCAGCACTGGGGAAACCAGTACTCAGTCAGATCTGGCTGATGGCAAGTTCAAGAAAATGAACTTTGTCAAAGCTAGTGTGACACATGACACCTGTGAGTCGGTGAAGTACGATGACCAGTACACTGGGCAATTGAACTATAAAGGCAAAGCAGGTATTGGTTATACCAGGCCTGAGAACAACAAGTCTAGCTGGCTAAATAACAGACTTGAAAAATACAAAGCGAAAGCTGGTCCTAAGTTGTCTGTTCCGAACCAGCAAAGGCGTGATTCGACGAAGGCAAAATCTGTATGGGTAAAAGTTCAGCCCCAGCGAGATCTGAATGGTCAAAGTGCTAAGCCAAAGCTCAACGGATCTCACAATGTTTCTGCACAAACCCTAGTATATATCCATACTGGGAAGACTGTCAAAGTAATTCAAGTATGGGTCCCGAAAGGGGTAATCCTATCTGGACCCAAGTAAATTGGGTACCAAAATTTTGTTTTCATGATTGCAGGACAGCAGGTACAAAGTTGCAGAAGAAGCTATCATTTGGTATCTGGACAGTGGATGTGCAAGGTTCATGACGGGGAATCCAAAGCTGCTATCAGATTTGACACTGCACAAAGGAGCTAAGATTGTGTTTGGTGATAACTCACACGATAACACCGTGGGTAACGGTAAGCTTACCCATGGTAACATTTCCATTAATGATATCCTTGTAGTTGAAAATTTGTGCTATAATCTGATTAGTATAATTCAGCTGTGTGACAATGGTTACACAGTTAACTTTCAAAAGCATACATGCACAGTTCAAAACTCTGATGGTCTGACAGTATTGGTAGGAAACAGATCGGGGAATACCTAGATGGTCAATTGGTCAGATCAGATGAGGTCTGAACAGATTTGCCTAGCAGCTAACTCTTCCAAGAGCTGGCTATGGCACTAGTGGATGAACCATCTTAACTACAAAACACTTGCCAAATTGAGTAAGCTTGAATTGGTTTCTGGTATGCCCAAAATAAATTTTTCGAAAGACAAGATTTGTCAGCATGTCAGCTGGGAAACAGATTCGATCTACTTTTAAAAATAAAAACGATCAACGTTCTTCCTGAATCTTAGAGCTTTTACATATGGATCTTTTTGGTCCTATACCCGTAACAAGCTTAGGGGGAACGAATTACACCCTTGTCGTTGTTGATGATTTTACAAAATTTACATGGGTGTTGTTTTTAAAATCAAAAGACCAGACCGTTGACCAGCTGATTAAGCTTTTAAAACGTTTGCAAAATGACAGATCTTGTACTGTCAACCGGATAAGATCAGATAGAGGAACTGAGTTTTTAAATTATAAGCTATCATCTTATCTAGAAGACATTGGAATAAAGCATGAGCTTTCAGCAGCTAGAACTCCTCAGCAGAACGGGCTGGCTGAGAGGAGAAATCGAACTTTAAAAGAAGTTGCTCGATCTATGATTGCTTATTCCGGTATTTCACAAAAATTCTGGGCAGAATCAGTTAACACAGCTTGCTACACTCAAAGCAGATCATTGATAAATATGAAGCATGACGTTACCCCATATGAGATCTAGGGTGGCAAAAAACCTGATATATCATATTTCAGGGTGTTTGGGTGCAGATGTTTCATTCACAATAACGGTAAAAAGCACCTAACAGCTTTTGATGCCAAATATGATGCAGGTTTATTTCTCGTATATTCAGCTGTGAGCAAAGCCTACAGAGTGTTCAACAACAGGAGCCTGAATGTTGAAGAATCAGCTCACGTAGTGTTCGACGAGACTAGCTTTCGATCAAATTCAGCTGCGAGCTTACATGACTTGTGTTCACGTCTGGAGTCAACCAGCTTAGGTGAATCAACTGATGATGTGGCACAGATTAGATACACAGCTGATCCCCAACCAGCGCTGGACATAACAACGCGCAAGCAGATCTGACAGGCAATATTGAAGGCATTGATTTGACTATTGCTGACCCTATACATGAATAGATCTCGTCTAGCGCGCCAGCTTCCAGTGCTGAACCAACTACTGCTCAAGTAGATACACAAGCAGATCCTAGAGTTCATCAATTGGTATCCATACCAGCTTCAGATGCCCAAGCTATCAATGAAAGTTGTCAATTGGCATCCAATAAAAATCTGGAACAACAACGATCACGTCAATTGGTGTCAGACAATCCAGATCAAGCAATCCAGCAAGACATCCAAGCAGAACAGGGAGAAAATCCAATCGGATCTGATCTTCGGTGAATAGAAATCATCCACCCGAGCAGATCATAGGCAACATTCACTCTCATGTTCGCACACGAGGCCAGCTAATGAATGAGTATTTCAATTCAGCATTCATATTTCATATAGAACCTAAGCTGATAGAAGAGGCCTTAGCAGACCCAAGCTGGATAGATGCTATGCAAGAAGAACTTAGCCAATTTAAAAGAAATAATTTTTGGAAATTAGTTCCTCGACCCTCTAATCATTCAGTTATAGGAACTTAGAAATCATCCACCCGAGCAGATCATAGGCAACATTCACTCTCATGTTCGCACACGAGGCCAGCTAATGAATGAGTATTTCAATTCAGCATTCATATTTCATATAGAACCTAAGCTGATAGAAGAGGCCTTAGCAGACCCAAGCTGGATAGATGCTATGCAAGAAGAACTTAGCCAATTTAAAAGAAATAATTTTTGGAAATTAGTTCCTCGACCCTCTAATCATTCAGTTATAGGAACTAAATGGGTCTTTAGGAACAAGCTGAATGAGGATGGCGTAGTAATTAGAAACAAGGCTAGACTGGTAGATCATGCTTTAGACAATTAGAAGGAATAGATTTCGATGAGACCTTTGCTCCAGTAGCTAGAATAGAAGCCATTCGCATGTTTCTTGCATATTCTGCATATAAAGACTTCAAGGTCTTTCAAATGGATGTGAAGAGTGCCTTTCTAAATGGCATCTTAAAAGAGGAAGTGTATGTTGCACAAACTCCTGGCTTCGTTAATCATTCATATACAGATCACGTTTACAAACCATGATTTCACAATAGGCACCATTGATAAGACATTATTTAAGTTTGTCAAATATTATCATGTCCTGTTGGTACAAATTTATGTAGATGATATTATATTTGGGTCAACTAACCCTAAACTGTGCCAAAATTTTTCTAAGTTGATGCAGGACAAGTTCGAGATGAGCATGATGGGTGAGCTGACGTTCTTTATGGGCTTACAAGTAAGACAACTTGAGAATGGAATCTTCATAAATCAAGAAAAATACACAAAAGAATAGCTGAAAAAGTTTGGCATGGACAAATGTTCAGTAGCAGCTACCCCCATGAGTATTTCAATCAAGCTAGACAAAGACGAAGCTGGAACTGCCATAGAGGTTTCTTTGTATCGCGGAATAATTGGCTCTTTGTTATACCTAACTGCTAGCAGACCAGACATCATGTTTGTTGTCTGTATGCGTGCTAGATTTCAAATATTTAAAAGAAACTTCCAATGTGGGTCTTTGGTATCCCAAAGACTCCAGCTTTCAACTAATTGGTTACAGTGATGCAGATTACGTAGGATGCAGGATTGATCGGTGAAGGACAAGTGGGACTTGTCAATTCTTGGGAGATCGCTTGATTTCCTGGTTTAGTAAGAAGCAGGCTTCGATTGCTACATCCACAGCTGAAGCAGAGTATCTAGCGGCGGGAAGCTGCTGTGCTCAGATCTTATGGATACAACATCAGCTCAAGGACTAACGACATCGATGCTTCTGAAGCGCCTATCTTCTGTGACAATACCAGTGCCATCGCAATCACCCAGAATCCTGTGCTGCACTCCAGAACAAAGCACATAGATATTAGGCATCTTTTTATAAGAGATCACGTGCTCAAAACGGACTTCCGACTGGAGTATGTGTTGACAGATCAGCAAGTTGCTGATATCTTCACAAAGCCTCTACCAGACGCTAAGTTTTCGTATTTTCAAAACATTCTTGGTCTCTTAGAATTGCCTTAATCTATGGTTGTGCTAATATTTTGCAGGTTGAACAACGTTTTTTTACTTCAGATCTGAGTCTAATGTTCAAGGGGAAAAACGTGGATTTTTAGATTAGGTAAACTTTTAGATTTGGGAGAACCTCAACTTTAGGGGGAACAACAGATCTGAATTAATAAGTGCTGAGTCAGATGAATGCGTGAGATCTGAATTGATTCATATTTCGCGTATATACAGTTGATGCTTATATGTGATCAGATCTGGCAGTACCTCAGCTGGAATATCAACTGGTATCAGATTTAAAGTTGTGACGTAATGATAAAATGGCGCTCGTTTTTACTTTTTATCCCTTGTGGTTACAATTCAAAGTCTTTTCAAATCTTTTAAAAAATTAATCGCGCCGTTGATGATCGACACGTGTGTTGTCATTATTCAAAACGTCACATCCACATTCTCTCTTTCACCGTTTCAAATTCCTTTACCTTTTATACGTCTGTTCATCTTCATTTACACTTTACCTTGAGCAAATTATCTTGAGCTATCTTGTGTTCTTGCTTTCAGTATCTTCTTTGCAGATAATCTTTCCGCGATTCCGTTCTATCAACTACCGCAATGGCATCCTCACTTAACAACAACGCAAGCCAAATCTATTTCGACTCAGTGTACGGTAGGGACTATGAGGTAATGGTGCAGATGTTTAAGGCCCTTGAGTCATCTGGACTCCGTGGGTTCCTAGGATGTTCCTCAGCCATTTATGAATCTGCGTTGGTGGAGTTCTTTCAGAATGCTTTAGTAAAGGATGGAAAGGTTGTCAGTACTGTTCAGAGCAAGGCTGTTGAGATTACTGAGGAGGTATTTGCTGGAACGTTTGAATTGCCGACGGAGGGATTGACAGAGATGAGTGATGTACCAAAGGATTTGGTGTTTGATGCAAGGAGTGCATTCTCTTTGGGTGGTGAACAGCTGAAAACCTCTTGCAAGAAGAGGGAAATGAAGTATGAATTTCGCTTGTTGAATGACATTTTGGCTAAGACTGTGACAGTCAAGGACGGTTCCTTTGATGCTGTCACCCATGAGATGTTTTTGATGATGTCTGCCATCCATGGTGGTTTGAAGGTGAACTGGGGAAGATTGTTGTTCAATATTTTTAAGGATATGGTGACCCCTGCCTTGAAGCAAGCCCTAGGGTTTGCGATGCAAATCTGTATTCTCTTGAAGGGGGCACCGGACCTGGATTTTGGGGAATCTAAGGAGTTCCCACCCCTCAAGATTTTGACTGTTAAAACTGTTGGCACATAGTTGCCAAGAACAAGAATATTACTGTTGAGGAGGTGGCGGATGAGCCAGTGGTGAAGAAAGCTGCACCAAAGAGGAGACCAGCTCCTGATGTTGGTGAGCTTGTTGTGAAGAAGAAGCGGACTACTGTAGGGAGAGCTGCTCCCGCAGAGAAGGATTTGATGATGGTCTCGGTGGTAAAAGATCCGGAACCAATCTCTGTGATACCTGCTGCAACTCCTCGCGCACAGCGTCGATGCGCACCAAAGAGGAAATTAATGTTGCAAGAAGGTTCTGATGATGAAATTGTTGATAGTATTATTAATCAAGTGATTGCGGACACTACTGAGATTGAGACAGGGGAACCATATTTGGAGGAACCAGTGGTGACGGAGACTACTGAGCCTGTGGTTGTTGAGGCTGAGAGCAGGATAGATGTCTCAGTAACCACTAATGATGATGGAGAAGGAACTCTGGTTGAGACGGACAAACAGGCTGATAAAGAAAAGGAGATAGAGCCAGTGGCTACTGAGGGAATGAGTTTGGAGAAGGTTACTACCTCTGAGGACACAGAACCCTTGAGCAAGGTTTTGGAGCGTACTGTAAAATATACGTGTGATGAAGAGTCGATGTCCATTGATGATCACTTGACACAAATCCCTGTTGATATGATGTTACCATCCGCTATGGCTACCGATCCTACAAAGATCAAATTCGGACTTGGTATTGAGATTCCAGGAATTAATGAAGGAGACTGGTACAAGGCTAGTCTTCCTCAAATTGTTGTTGCCGATAAGGAGAAGGCACCCCTGAGAAAGATAAAATAAAAGGGCATCCGGCCCGAGAAATGTTTTCTTTGATTTGTGTAGATATAGAGTTTCTTGTACAGATCAGGGAGCAAGTGATAGTGGAAATTGTTTCATTCTTTTCTTCTTTCAGTTTATGCCGTTTGGAAGTTTTAGTGTCAGGCCCCGTGCTAATTACTAACAATTAACACATAATAAGCGCATAATCGCGGAAGCTTAAAATCAGGGCTTAAAAATTTTTCGAAATACAATGGCCTGAACTTCAAATCATACATTCAAAATATTCGATATTCAAAATAGAAGTTAACTCAAACTCAATACCACAAGTAACCACATAATTCAATTCAACATACAGATCCCCAAATACAATAAGACACGGGGCATCCCCCGGTTCAATAAATATCATAAGTAAACTGGGACTCAGGGATGAGGGGATCGACCAGCTGAACTTCCACTCTGCCCAGCTTGGTTACCTAAAGCTCCTGCAAATGGGCACGCAGACCCAACAAGACAAAGCAGGAAACAAAATACGAGGTCAAGCCTCAGTACGAAGAGCTATCAAAGCAGATAAACATGCAACATGCTACAAATCAATGCTATGAATGCATGAGGGCTTAACAAAAAGTCGGATAGCTAGACCAGTCTATCAACTGGCAACTCAAATCAAGCCTCTATACCACGGTCTATCAACCGGGAAATCATCGGTCCGTGATCATCGGGGCCCGTCAACCCATCACAGCTCGGTGGTAGACACTCGAATCCGGTAGTCACCACTCCGACGATAGCGTTGGACTTTTCGGGCACGACTCAACAGTCGGCCAGTCACAACGTGGCACCCAATCAGGTAATCAAATCAATCTGTCAATTCAGGCTCAAGATGTATGCATGAATGCCATTCGATATCAAAGCATAAAGCATACAATGCATAATACGTGAAATAAAGCATAACTCAAAAGATACCTAATATCTTAGCTCAAACCAACGAAAGAAAGCTCACCCAAATGATAGAAACACACGGCACAACTTACTGCTCAATTCAGCCGTTTTGCGTTCTCGCTCCAGCTCAACACAGCCTCCAAGATTGGTAGGAAAAGAAAGGTCTTCTCGAGAGGTTTCCAACGCTACCAAGAACTCTAAAAACGGAGGTCGGAATCAACGGCAAATCTTGATAGAAAGTGACGGTGAACAGTAGCTAAAATCGAGGGTTTCGAGTTTGAGGATAAGAAATACCAGGTCTGGAATGCTCTAAGTGTAAATCAACACTTATATAAATATCCTCTACTCAAAAGCTACCAAACAAGTCCAACACCGACAAAAATAGATATCTACAACTTAAAAAAAGTCGCAGAACATATCTCTCGCGCTAACAATTCTTGCACAAGCCTCAAAACGACACCGTACAGGGACCAGCTCTCTCAAATGCACGCTATCACGTTCTTGCATGAGATTTGCTTACGTCACCCGCAGACTTGCTTACGTCATCAGATCTACCGCGCAACTCTCGAATGAACGCTACACGCTTCTAACAACAGATTTGCTTACGTCACCCGCAGACTTGCTTACGTCATCAGATCTACCGCGTACCAGCTTCTCAAATTCGAACAGCTTTCACCAAACACAGCGCTCACTCTTCTTTTCACGACAAAATACGCAGCGCTAAAGGAAAGACAGATCTCTAACAAATTCATTCTAAATCTCAACACTTCACGACCAGATTTCTCACGAAAACACCAACTAAAAATCTGGACAATTCAACTAAAGATTTGAATATTTTCCAAAGCAGATTTCATAAAAATTCGAAATCTCGAAATCTTAAATTCTTAATTCTCATGACTAATATAACTCAAAATCCGATCAATCACAAATTAGGAATCTGAATCCTCACACTCTCCCCACCTCAAGAGATTTCGTCCTCGAAATCAAAGGCAAACACAGGGAAGAAAACCATCAAACATTCAAATCAGCACCAAAATTCGAAGCAAAATCAAAGATTTACCTGGAAATTCTACACGGTCAGCGTTCAAACAGGTGAGGCCAGTCTGCCTCATCTTCTCCTCTACTTCCCAGGTTGCTTCTTCTCGGCCATGCTTGCTCCATTGGACCATCACCAACGGAATAATCTTGTTCCTCAACTGTTTCTCCTTCCTATCCAGGATCTGCACCGGATATTCAACATAACTCAAGGCAGAATCCAGCTCAACTTCGTCAGTTCTCAAAACGTGGGACGGATCCGGCTCATATTTTCTCAACATTGACACATGAAACACGTCTCACATTCTCCCCAACTTAAGAGATTTCGTCCTCAAAATCAAAGACAACCAAGGTAGAAACAACGAACATGCAAATCAGCACAACAACTCACTAAAATTCGAAGCAAAACCAGAGATTTACTTGGAAATTCTACACGATCAGTGTTCAAACAGGTGAGGCCAATCCTGTCTCATCTTTTCTTCCACTTCCCAGGTTGCTTCTTCTCGGCCATGCTTGCTCCATTGGACCATCACCAACGGAATAGTCTTGTTTCTCAGCTGTTTCTCCTTCCTATCCAATATCTGCACCGGATATTCAACATAATTCAAGGCAGAATCCAGCTCAACTTCGTCGGTTCTCAAAACGTGGGATGGATCCGGCTCATATTTTCTCAACATTGACACATGAAACACGTCATGCATCGCGGCTAACTCCTCGGGCAGCCTCAATCTATAAGCCAACAGTCCAATCCGCTCAATAATCTCAAAGGGACCAACGAATCTAGGAGCCAATTTGCCTTTAAATCGGAATCTCATCACGCTCTTGAAAGGAGAAATCTTGAGAAACACACGATCGCCTACCTCAAACTCTAGCGGTCGACGTCTACGGTTCGCATAACTCGAGAAACGGTCTTGGGCAGCCTTCATTCTACTCCGGATCAAATCAATTTGATCTTTCATATGCTGAACAAACTCCGGTGTAGAAAGCTGTCTCTCACCAACTTCTTCCCAACAAATCGGGGATCTGCACTTTCGACCATACAATGCCTCAAACGGAGCCATTCCAATAGTGACTTGATAGCTGTTGTTATATGAAAACTCCACCAAGGAAAGCGAATCCTGCCAGCCACCGCTGAAATCCATCACTACCGCTCGCAACATATCCTCTAAAGTCTGGATAGTCCGCTCAGACTGTCCGTCTGTCTGTGGGTGATAGGCTGTGCTCATCGCCAATCTCGAACCCATTGCTGTTTGCAGACTCTTCCAAAAGCGAGAAGTAAACCTCGGATCTCTGTCAGACACTATTGAAACCGGAACCCCATGCAATCTAACCACATGGTCGATGTACAATTTCGCAATCTTTTTCATCGAACACCTCACATCATAGGGAATGAAATGGGCTGATTTCGAAAGTCTATCAATCACAACCCAGATTGCATCGCATCCCCTACTCGATCGAGGTAGATGAGTCACGAAATCCATGGCGATGTGCTCCCAATTCCATTGGGGCACCTCCAAGCTCTACAGCAAACCACCAGGTCTCATCCTCTCAGCTTTGACCTGCTGGCAATTCAGACATCTAGCAACAAAAGCAGAAATGTCGCTCTTCATACCTGTCCACCAGTAGTGAGACTTCAAGGCATGGTACATCTTTCGCTCGCCTGGATGCACACTGTACCGGCTGCAATGTGCTTCATTCATGAGGGCCTCCTTCAAATCAATCAGGTTTGGAACTACTAATCTCCCTCTGAACCTCAAACATCCATCAGCGGCAACAGAGAAATCATCAGACTGACCCGACTGCGCCTTAATCCTCAACTCATGGATATAGGGGTCGGTCCTCTGCGCTCCCTGATGTTCATCACAATCTGCGGTTCACCTGAAGAGAAGAACAAGAATACTGATCACCGGCTGGAATCGCCAACCAGAAGTGCTCAACTCCTCATGAACTTTAGAAATACTCAAGGA
>KQ997096.1:1550-16717 GCA_001598015.1 Dorcoceras hygrometricum | reverse complement strand
AATCAACGGCAAATCGCGATAGAAAGTGACGGTGAACAGTAGCTAAAATCGAGGGTTTCGAGTTTGAGGATAAGAAATACCAGGTCTGGAATGCTCTAAGTGTAAATCAACACTTATATAAATATCCTCTACTCAAAAGCTACCAAACAAGTCAAACACCGACAAAAACAGATATCTACAACTTAAAAAGTCGCAGAACATATCTCTCGCGCTAACAATTCTTGCACAAGCCTCAAAACGACACCGTACAGGGACCAGCTCTCTCTCCAATGCACGCTATCACGTTCTTGCATGAGATTTGCTTACGTCACCCGCAGACTTGCTTACGTCATCAGATCTACCGCGTAACTCTCGAATGAACGCTACACGCTTCTAACAACAGATTTGCTTACGTCACCCGCAGACTTGCTTACGTCATCAGATCTACCGCGTACCAGCTTCTCAAATTCGAACAGCTTTCACCAAACACAGCGATCACTCTTCTTTTCACGACAAAATACGCAGCGCTAAAGGAAAGACAGATCTCTAACAAATTCATTCTAAATCTCAACACTTCACGACCAGATTTCTCACGAAAACACCAACTAAAAATCTGGACAATTCAACTAAAGATTTGAATATTTTCCAAAGCAGATTTCATAAAAATTCGAAATCTCGAAATCTTAAATTCTTAATTCTCATGACTAATATAACTCAAAATCCGATCAATCACAAATTAGGAATCTGAATCCTCACATTTAGGGCCACTTTCAGATATAGCTGCTAAGGAGGAGCAGATTTTGGTCTAGGCTGAGATAGATTCCCTACAAACAGCTGTGAGTAGGCGTTTGTACATAGTTGCTAAGTATAGGGAGATGCTATTGCGAAAATTTTTGGAGGCATGGAATAAAAATTTTGATTCCGGCACGCCCATAACAGCCATTGATTTACAGGTTTTGGAAATGCTCTCATATGCTCACCGTGTTGCTTTGGATAAATTATTGAAGCAGATGAGGGAGCATAAACTGGAGTGGACGCGCCCGATTGACTCAAGGTTGTTAGAAGGAGAAAATAGAGATCGTGGAGCAGTCATTTCCAGATCCAATACTAACATCATATCTACTTGTTGGATCAGGCGACTGCTGAAATTGATGGGTCTTGGAAGGTGGTAGAGGAATCATGTCGGTGGATACCTATGTACAGGAAAACCATCTACTGTGAGAAGCAGCAGCCCTCTGTGGCTAATTTTTCTCCGATCTATATGTTCTTTGAGCCAGTCCAAGCAGTGCGTTTTTTTTCCTATCGTCAAGACTTGGGGCTGGGCCAGAGTGTGTACAGATATCATACAGTTCCATATTTTTGGCCATCTATAACCAGTTGGGACGCGTAATTTTTGCAGAGATATAGTTCCAGTCGGACCCATTGTGGATAAGAGTGGGGTTCCGAAAATAGCTGTAAATAACATTCAGTATGATATACGTATAGTAGATTCTATCAATATACCATCTTCAGATGCTGTGGCTGCAGAACCAGTTGTATATACAGAAAAGATGCTACAGCATTTCAGCGTCTTCCAGATGTGGCTTCGGGTTCTTCCAGTTCTACTTCTGCAAGTGATTCTCCTATGCGCTTTACTGCCGATGACCTCCTCTGGGTGATGCGACAACTGCTATCCCTCTTCCTACAGATCTTACAGCTGAGTTTGCACAGCTTCGAGCTTCAGTGGACCAGATTTCTCTTGAGCATGTGCAAACTAGAGTTCACATTGAGAAGCTCAAGGCCGCACTTTTTACGAAGATCTCAAGCCTTGAGACTGCTTTTCTTGCCAGATCTGACACTCAAGACAAGGTTGTTCTTGTTATAAAAAATTGTTCTCCTTAAGGAGATGAAAGCTCAAAAAGCAGCTCTGTTAGGACCGGTTTTAAATAAAGATAGCAAGCGCTGCTGTAAAACACATTTGAAATTTTGCGCTGCCAACGGAGGTGCAATACCTCTTGTTCTTGAACATTAAAAAACAGAGCACCGGAGACAGATCTGGTTTGTAATAAAACATGCGGAAAACACCAGAACTGAATCCTAATATTTTAAAACGATGCAAACAGATTTCTGTTACACAGAAATCTGCTACTGTGTAAGTGTGCATTCTAATGTGTTATGCGTGCTAAGTAAAAGCGTATGCAGAAATGTAAATCGTAAAGAATACAAACAGTGCAAATTTGTTTATGGAATTTCAGACTTCAATGTCCTACGTCTCCCCTTCTTCCTCCTCGGAAGGTTCCACTAGAAGATTTGATCAATACATCGTGTACAGACCCGATCCCGCAACCAGCAGCTGCGATAACTCCTAGACTCTACCAGCCCTCGGCTGTTCACTCAATCACTTGTTTATCGCCTCTGTGAGAAAGGCTACAAATACAGAGTTTAACGTCGTCATGCTTGGACGGGATCTGATTGGTATTGGGTTTGAGATTCATTCACTAATGAATGTGAATGAATCTCTGTGTGTGAGATTTACAGTGTAAGCACAACTCTCGAATGAATGAATCTCACACACTAGGGAAATGCTCTACTAAAGCTAATTGAGGACTCTGTAGTCGACGCTCGATGTAAGCTCCTCTCTAATGGTGGTCGACTGCTTCGTCCTACTATTTTCCATCCCTCTGTTTGTGCACTATGCAACCAACATCTACTGCAACAGCACTGCCCTTCAATGGCGTTCTTCTCGTATATAAGCCTCTGTTTGAATTTAATCCGTTGGACACAAATTCTTCCCGTTTGAAATATGTTCTGCGAAGTACCGACAGGGAGTTGTCCTTGTGTGACGCCCGAACCCAACGGGGCCACGAGAATTGGGGTAAACAAAAATTTTCGAATAAAAGAAGGGCTAAAAGATAATTTGTTATAAGCTGCATTTCTTATAACTCAAAGGAAACAAAACACAAGACAAATTCGAAGATCAGCAGGTACTTAAGTTCGCGTGCTACTGCTAAAACATTTGCGGAAAACAGAGTATTTCATATAACTTTGCAATTGCGGTTTACAACAGCTGTTATTCTATGTAAATATACAACCATTGCTACTGATTTAATACAGTACAACCTAATCAAAACAATACAACTTAGACATGGAAAACGTAGGCCTTGTATAAACACAACGCCACCCATCTGCTGATTTCAAGTTTCACCTGCTGTTCCTCCACCAGTTGTCGTACCTGCACAATTTTAAAAGCTAGTGAGCCTAAAGGCTCAGCAAGTAAAATCTGAGTAGTATCAAGTTCATAAAACGCAGGCAGACATCTATGCAATTCATATGTTAAGGAACCTCAAAATACAATGTCATTTTCGTAAACATTTCAGTAAACATACAATGGCAGAAACAAGGTATGATAACCCAGCTTCTCATTTCTTTCAATTTCAATTTCAGTTGATCATGGCATATAAGTTCTATGTGGTCCAATTTGCACTTTGATCAAAATGACTCCCGATATCAGTTTTAGCATATAGCTCATATGAAAGGGCAGTCGACATCTTCGACAACTGCTCACCCTTCTCCTTGATGACCGTAACCATCTATGCCATAATCTAAAACATCTTTTGTTCCTTAACAATCCTTTCTTTAAAACATTTCTGTTAAATCCTCGGGTTCCATCATTTTAAACATTTGCTTCCCATTTTAAAACTTTACTGAGTATTGAATTCGACTTTGGAAACGTATCGCTAAAATGGAACTGGTTGAAAGGAAACCAGTCGCAAGGAATAGTACCAGTCGCAAGACTAATACCTGCTGAAATGAATAGTGCTTAAAACGAATAAAGCAACTGCTGAATTATCACTATGGGACGCATCTGCTGATGAACAGTGCATCTTCTGATTTTATGTAGACAATGCAACTGCTGGATTCTAACTAAGGAAAATACAGCTGCTGAATTTAAAATCACAATGCAGCTGCTGATTCCTAATCAAAGGAAAACAACTGCTGATATTGACAAGGAAAGACGCATCTGCTGATGAACAGTGCATCTGCTGAAATTTACGAAGACGCTTGCAATATCTAAACAATGATTTCGCTACCAGCCGTCGCCTATTAAACCAGACTTTATACTGATTCAACTAACAACTACTGATTACAAAATCATCAAATTTCGACATTACAACTACAGGAAGATCATTCGTAAACGCTATAACCATATAGCTGCTGAATCTTAACAAGTAGATACAGCTGCTGGATACATAACTCAACATTTGTAATATCAAAACAACAACGATGTCATCAGCTGTTGCCTATCAAACCATACCAATGATTTAACCAGCAACTACCAATTACACAGTTATCAAATTCTAATATTACAGCTACTGTAAGAAGAACTTTCATAGCATTTCTGGAAATAAATTCGAATCCTCAGTACATATAAAACTTCATAAATTTTCTGAAAATCAATCTGGAAGCATCATAAACATCAAAACATTATTTTCGAACCCATCTTTCTTTATCATGTCGAAATCATTTCAAACATGAACTTTAAATGTATCCATAACATACAGGCAAGCAGATCCATTAAAACACAATATATGCTTCAAATGGTGTCGAAAAAGATCAGCTTTTACGTGCCTTAATTGAAGCTTTGCAACAACAGCAAATTCCCGCAGAAATCCTCCTTTTGAGCAACGCACGAACTTTTCTGAAATTTCTTTGAAGAACACTTTAAATCTTTTCTTTGCAAATGATGAAAATATTACTTTGAAAACAGGTTTTTTTTTTATATGAAAGGGATTAGTGGCAAGATATTTAAAATTGCCAAAATGGCCCATATGATTTATGAAATGCATAAATATGGTCCTAGGGATTTTGGGGCGTTACACCTTGTGTCCTTTCTTTTGCAGGCTTTTTGTCGTCTTCAACATTTGAAATAAACTCAGCAGTTGACATCCAGCTTTAGTGAATCTTCATAATATAATTCATCAACTGCTTCGCTACTGGTTGTATCTTCAACTGCTGCGTCTGGTTATTTCCTTTAGATTCTTTGTGTCTGGATTTCCTGTCGACTGGATATGCAAAACACTGTAGCCTGCGACTGGATACACTGTAGCTTGCGACTGGTACATCTCAGCTTGCGACTGGTTGCTTCGCGTCTGGATTTCCTGTAGCTTGCGACTGGTACAACAGCTGGCGATGATCACTGTAGCTGTCTGCTGGTTTCTCTTAGAAGAAGTTCCTGCTGGTTTTATCATCGCTAAACCATCGACTGAATCTTAGCGCGAAGGCAAAACGCTGTCGTATTAATTTATCCAAACGAAATCGTTTTGCTATAGCTAACTTCAAATACCATCGACTGGTTCTACTGTAGCTCACTGCTGATTATGATGACATCACTGCTGAGGTTATCATCACTGATCCACTCTTGCGCTTCCTGTCAACTGCTGATTGTGATGACATCACTGCTGACATCATCATTGCTGCTCATAGCTTCCTCCAGTAGACATGCTGACGTCATGGTTGCTGATTCTTGATTTCTTCCAACCAGCAATGCTGACGTCATCATTGCTGATCACAGCTTCCTTCATTAGATATGCTGACATCATCATTGCTAATATCGACGTCTGATTCATTGCGCAACAGCTGGTTGTTGTTCTTCACAACTGGTTCCAGACTTCTACTGTTCATCTTCTTCTTCGAACATTTCTCCAACAAACTCTTCTTAGTTTCTATTCCAGCTGGTTCAAGTTCTCTTTATGATTAACACATCTGCTGATCTAATTTGACTCCGCTTAATTACGAACAACTGACTCAACTTTGGATGTCTCCATTGCCAATCCAGCTGCCGTTTAAGTGATAAATCAAACCAGTTGAGAACTTTATCTTTTCTCCTCACGACTGGACAGTGTTCTTCGATAGCTAACATCTGTACACTAAGTAGAATTGTTAGAAACACAATAATAAGTTTTGTGTAACTCAAAATTCAATCTGGATCTGTTGACACAGATCCATCAATCTCTCCCTTTTTGATTTACACAAAACTTTTAAATAACAAATGCATGATCTAACAATTCTCTCCCTTTTTGTGGGAATCAAAAAGAGATCGAAGGCTGGTCTTCCCGAAATTTAAAACAAAACTCTCCCTACACTGTCACAACAAAAACAACGTGACAGCAGGAATATTGATTTTGAAAATCAAAACAGATTTGAGGGAAGAACCAAATGCATGAACGATATAATTTTTAAATAGCTGAAGTTGTGCTTCTGCTTTAGCTTATAATATACAAACGAGAGATTAATAAAAACTCCCCCTATCTTTTCTAACATAAGCTCGAATCATTTAAAAGAAAATGAAGTACCAGCTGAAATTCCGCATAACAGGAAGTTTGAAAACTATCAGAGCATTTTAAAAATTGTTTCAAATAAACATGTGCTACTGAGTCACTCACATATGAAGAACCAGACAGAAAATGTGACAGATAAAAGCTCAGATTTTCATATCTCCTATTTCGTCCCATGTGCTTGTCACCGATTGCCTCACTCCAGGTGAACTTATAGCACAACCGAAAAAAGATATTGGCATCCGCACGGAACTCGCGCATTCCGTGACAGTTCATCAAGAGAAAACCAGTTCTATATTAAAACAAATCATTTTCATCTGGCTTTCATAAAACAAGCTTCTCAAAATCATTTTAAAACATAGCACATGCGTTTTAAAATGAGTGCTCGTTCAAGAACAACCTGCTCTGATACCACTTGTTAGGACCGGTTTTAAATAGAGATAGCAAGTGCTGCTGTAAAACACATTTGAAATTTTGCGCTGCCAACGGAGTGCAATACCTCTGGTTCTTGAACATTAAAAAACAGAGCACCGGAGACAGATCTGGTATGTAATAAAACATGTGGAAAACACCAGAACTGAATCCTAATATTTTAAAACGATGCAAACAGATTTCTGTGTAACAGAAATCTGCTACTATGAAAGTGTGCATTCTAATGTGTTATGCGTGCTAAGTAAAAGCGTATGCAGAACTTTAAATCGTAAAGAATACAAACAGTGCAATTTGTTTATGGAAGTTCGGAATTCAATGTCCTACATCTCCCCTTCTTCCTCCTCGGAAGGTTCCACTAGAAGATTTTATCTATACATCGTGTACAGACCCGATCCCGCAACCAGCAGCTGCGAGAACTCCTAGACTCTACCAGCCCTCGGCTGTTCACTCAATCACTTGTTTAACACCTCTGTGAGAAAGGCTACAAACACAGAGTTTAACATCGTCGTCCTTGGACGGGATCTGATTGGTATTGGGTTTGAGATTCATTCACTAATGAATGTGAATGAATCTCTGTGTGTGAGATTTACAGTGTAAGCACAACTCTCGAATGAATGAATATCACACACTAGGAAAATGCTCTACAAAAGCTAATTGAGGACTCAGCAGTCGACGCTCGATGTAAGCTCCTCTCTAATGGTGGTCGACTGCTTCGTCCTACTATTTTCCATCCCTCTGTTTGTGCACTGTGCAACTAAAATCTATTGCAACAGCACTGCCCTTCAATGGCGTTCTTCTCGTATATAAGCCTCTGTTTGAATTTAATCCGTTGGACACAAATTCTTCCCGTTTGAAATATGTTCTGCGAAGTACCGACAGGGAGTTGTCCTTGTGTCCTTTCTTTTGCAGGCTTTTTGTCGTCTTCAACATTTGAAATAAGCTCAGCAGTTGACATCCAGCTTTAGTGAATCTTCATAATATAATTCGTCAACTGCTTCGCTACTGGTTGTATCTTCAACTGCTGCGTCTGGTTATTTCCTTTAGCTTCTTTGTGTCTGGATTTCCTGTCGACTGGATATGCAAAACACTGTAGCCTGCGACTGGATACACTGTAGCTTGTGACTGGTACATCGCAGCTTGCGACTGGTTACTTCGCGTCTGGATTTCCTGTAGCTTGCGACTGTTACAACAGCTGGCGATGATCACTGTAGCTGTCTGCTGGTTTCTCTTAGAAGAAGTTCCTACTGGTTTTATCATCGCTAAACCATCGACTGAATCTTAGCGCGAAGGCAAAACGCTGTCGTATTCATTTATCCAAACGACATCGTTTTGCTATCGCTAACTTCAAATACCATCGACTGGTTCTACTGTAGCTCACTGCTGATTATGATGACATCACTGCTGATGTCATCATCGCTGATCCACTCTTGCGCTTCCTGTCAACTGCTGATTGTGATGACATCACTGCTGACATCATCATTGCTGCTCATAGCTTCCTCCAGTAGACATGCTGACATCATGGTTGCTGATTCTTGATTTCTTCCAACCAGCAATGCTGACGTTATCGTTGCTGATCACAGCTTCCTTCATTAGATATGCTGGCGTCATCATTGCTGATTCCAGATCTTGTTAATATCGACGTCTGATTCATTGCGCAACAGCTGGTTGTTGTTCTTCACAACTGGTTCCAGACTTCTACTGTTCATCTTCTTCTTCGAACATTTCTCCAACAAACTCTTCTTAGTTTCTGTTCCAGCTGGTTCAAGTTCTCTTTATGATTAACACATCTGCTGATCTAATTTGACCTCCGCTTAATTACGAACAACTGACTCAACTTTGGACGTCTCCATTGCCAATCCAGCTGCCGTTTAAGTGAAAAATCAAAACAATTGAGAACTTTATCTTTTCTCCTCACGACTGGACCGTGTTCTTCGATAGCTAACATCTGTACACTAAGTAGAATTGTTAGAAACACAATAATAAGTTTTGTTTAATTCAAAATTCAATCTGGATCTGTTGACACAGATCCATCAAGCTCTGTCTCAAGAACTGGATCTTTTTCGTAAGGTGGTCCAAGACCAGAAAGCTGCTCTCTCAAACGATTTGACGGAATTCCGTGTGCAAGCACAGGAAAATTATAATACCCTCACCACTCAGTTGTCTGAACTTGTTGACTACATTAATAGGGGTGGTGATGCCAAAAAGGGGGAAATGAGTAGCAGCCAAGGTCCACCGCCTCCTGACGACTAAAACAGACCTAGTGGAGGCAGTAGAAGTGAACCATCGAGGAAGAGAGGAAGTGATTCGCGAGGAAGTTCTAGTTCGAGAGGATTCAGATACTGGTTTGGAGAATAATGCTGAATAGTTTTTGGTTTTTCATTTCTTGTACATATCTTTTGTACTTAGCATATTTGAATATATATACGTAGCGTGACTTCGAGCAATATCTTTCGTATCTTTTTAAGTCATAGGCTGCTAAGTTTTGTCATCACCAAAAAGGGGGAAATTGTTAAGGTAAATTTATAAGTTTGGATGATAACGAAAATAAGACTAAGAACTGAAATTAAGACAAAGATCTGGATGTTTAGTATTCATTGAAGAGCTGGAAGTATTTCAGATCTAAGAGATTTGGGAACAGTTTATTCAGAAGGTATATTTCAGATCAGAACTTATCAGATGAGAACGGACTCATTTTTGAGCAAAATATTTTCAGAGTATTTTCAGTTACTATTTGTCAGATTACGGGAATGAAATTCAGATCAGAACAGTTATTTCCAAGGAGTCAGATCTGGTATATTTACGATTCTACAAAGGGGGAATATATTCGTAAAGGATATAAGATTTCAGATCTCAAAGAGCTGCTGGTTAAAGAATTCAAAAAAGGGGGAAAGTTCAGATCTCAGTATGACTTTTATAAGATAATTTCAGATCTGACAGAGAGTATTGATTGAAAGGGAATTTTCAAAAAGGGAAAGAGAGCAGATTTCTTATAAAAAGGGGGAAAGTTCAGATCTCAGTATGACTTTTATAAGATAATTTCAGATCTGACAGAGAGTATTGATTGAAAGGGAATTTTCAAAAAGGGAAAGAGAGCAGATTTCTTATTTCAGTGTTAAAACAGTTGCAAGCTTCGAAATTCTTCAGATGTTATCAAATGAATATTTGAGAGAAATCAACGGTCACGATTTACGCAGATAAAGCCTGTTAGACAATTTGAATTGAAGAGACAAGATCAGAGCTATTTTGAGTATAGTTGCACAGTACGCAGAGTTGGTACAACCGATGATTACCTACTTTGATATATAAGTCAACTCAGCTCTGACAAGCGCAGACAACCTTTTGCATAGCATTAATGGAGCATTTAATGCGGTGATACGATGAAGATATTCAAGAAAAGGTTGTGTCTACTGGCTCATTTATTGACCATGGAGGATGAATAGTATATATAGCTGAAGATTTCAAATGAAGAAGTTTCGGGTGATTGTCGACTCTCTCGCTCTAGCTTACTCTCGGTCTTTGTTAAAATCACTCTGGGAATATTCAAGCGCTCATTAAAAATTCTCTTAGTCCCAGTGTTCAATCTCGGAGAACATTTTTGTTCAATTTCTTATTATATAAATCTTCGATATATCTTCTGGTTTACTTTTTTAAACAGGTTTCATTGTATAAAATCCAGAAGATTTATAGTACTCTCCATATCGTGTTCATTGTATATTCAGATTTGAGTCTGTAACGAACGTGCTTCTTGAAGTAGTTCGTCAATTACGTTGATTGTAACACAGCAGTGTGATCTGCATGTGTAGAAGTTTCTACGAGTTCACTTGGAGCGAGGCTCAGTGATCGAGTGCAGACAGAGGCTGTGTTCACCAAATCTTCTAATGGAACCTTCCTAAAAAGGAAGAAGGGGAGACGTAGGATCTTCATAACCGAACTTCCAGAAACAAATTCTCGACCCTTGAACTTTTACTTATTGCATCATATTTACTTTACATAACTGTTCACTGTTTAATCGACTTCTTTCCGCACAATATTTGTCAGTCGAGAAATCAGATTTGAACTGAGAGCCTCAGATCTGGTAACTCAGATCTGAGTTAAGCGGGGCTTTTAAAAGCTGTTTTAAGGTTTCGAAAAATCAAAAATAGTAGGAGTTCATTCAAACCCCCCCCCCCCCCCCCTACTGAACTCCTAAGATCATTTTAACTAAATTTTTGATTCCATTGATCCTATGAAAACATATTAAACTTTTGACTTTAAAGGTTGACTAAAAATATTTGGTCTAATATCCTTAAAGTTGGACTTTAACTTTAAAATAAAAATACCCGGTCCATAATAAAATAATCGGACTTAAATTTTTGACACAACCCTCGACTAACCCGACCCGGTCTAGTTGAACCGACCCAGCCGGCCCAATCGAACCGGCCAAGCCCATGCAAAACCCTAGAAACATGCCGCCACACCCACGATGTCTAGCCATTAATTCGACCAGTTTCGGCCACCCTTGGCCGGAGCCCCGTCGGCAGGATCTCCCTCAGGTCCGACGATCCCCATGGACCACGCCATGGCTCTAGCCATGACCTGTAGGACTCGGAAGAACCATGTGAAGAGGGGATGTCGCGCAACGCTTAAGGACACGGCCATCTAGACTTGGCCTTGGCTCGACCATGGTCAAGCCCTCCTCCACCTAGCCTTGGACCACCTAGGACAGAACCTCATCCCCTCGAACCATCCGTGATCGAGCACATCAAAGCAACAAGTCATATGCGTGGTAAAACCGTGATACATGCATGATTCATAACAACAAACGTAGATCTAATAAATTGACATACAAATCATGCAATCATTATTTAAAAACAGTATAATATGGTTTAAATGGTGAGATAAGAGAGAATTGAGCATGCCTTTTGGAAGAATTTACGCATGCTACGCATTACCGGGGAGGAGGACTCGAGATGGAACGATCAAACCTTGAAATCAACCAAGAACACCCAAAAACGATGGAGCTTGAGCAAGGAGGGAGGGAGACGGCTTGAGTATGGAGGGGAGGACTAGGGTTTCGAAATTACGCTTGCTAGGAAATGACTAGTGTACCAAAAGACCCCTCCAAGGATAATTTAAGTTAGGCAATAAAAGATTTTTCCCTCCTTACCCTCACTAATTTAAAATATTGATTAAAACTTACAAATCCAACCTTGAACTCCTAATTTTCGTAATTTAAAATCTCATAATTTTTAAAGTATAGAAAAGTTCATTAAAATAGCCCGTATAGGTGAAAACGGGTTCCCCTCGCCCTATAAACATAAAATTCTTATTTTTCGTAAATATTGCTTAAAATAATAAATTTTAGCTCTTAAAAATATGAGGGCTTAAAAAAAATCTAAATAAATTTACACCTCGGTCGACCACAGTCTCGTCCACGCGTCCGGACTCAAACAAGCTACCAAAATGACATGAGCATCTTAAACATAAAATTATCACGTAATCACATAAAATGACACATAATTTTTATAAAAAACAATTTCCCCCCTATTCATGCACTCATTCTCACGTAATCAGAATTTTTGGCGTTACAACTCTCCCCCCTTATAGAAATTTCGTCACGGAAATTAAGTTACGTACCGAAAAGCTCTGGATAGTACGTTCGCATATCGGCCTCGGTCTCCCATGTTGCCTCATCCTCATAGTGATTCTACCACCGGATCTTGACCATCGGAATACTCCGTGCTCTAAGCCTGCGATCCTCTCATGCCAAGATGTGAACTGGTCGCTCCTCAAAAGATAGATCTGATGCTAACTGAAGTGGCTCAAATTCTAACACATGCGACGGATTCGAGACGTACTTTCGAAGCAACGAAACATGAAACACGTTATGCACCACTGACAGACTGGGTGGTAGTGCTACTCGATACGCCAACGTACCAACCCTCTCTAATATCTCGAATGGCCCAATGAATCTCGGACTGAGCTTTCCTCTCCGGCCAAAACGCATCACGCCCTTCATGGGCGATATTCTCAAAAACACGTGATCCCCTACAGCCAACTCCAGATCTCATCGTCTACTATCGGAATAACTCTTATAAAGACTCTGAACTATCTCTCATATGATCCTGTATCCTGGTCACGATGTCTGCTATCTGCTGCACCATCTCCGATCCGGTCAATACTCTCTCGCCAACCTCGTACCAGTGCATGGGAGATCGAAATATCATCCCGTGCAGAGCCTCATATGGAGCCATCCCAATCGATGCCTGAAAGCTGTTGTTGTACGTGAACTCCACCGACAGCAATCTATAATCCCACGTACCCTGAAAATCTATCACACATGCTCTCAGTAAATCCTCTAGAATCTGGATGACTCTCTCTGACTGGCCATCTGTCTGTGGGTGAAAAGATGTACTGAACGACAACTTAGTCCCCAGCGCGGCATGCAAGCTCCTCCAGAATGTAGATGTTGTCCCGATCTGACACAATAGAGATTGGTATGCCATGCAGCCTAACAATCTTCCTAATGTATAGATCTGCATACTGCGTCAAGGTGAAAGTGGTCTTCACCGGTAGGAAATGTGCGGACTTGGTGAGCCGATCCACAATGACCCAAATCACCGTGTAGCCTCTAGGACTCCTGGGTAATCCAACCACAAAATTCATCGTGATGTTCTCCCATTTCCACTCAGGGATAGGGAGCGGCTGTAACAACCCTATTGGTCGCTGATGCTCTGCCTTGACCTGCTGACAGGTCAAGCACTCGGATACAAATCGTCGATGTCCTTCTTCATCCCCGGCCACCAATAAAGAGTCTGTAACTCTCTGTACATCTTCGTACTCCCTGGGTGGATGGAGTACTTCGATGCAAGAGCCTCTGATAAAATCTCAACTCTCAACAGCCCAGTACTCGGCACCTACATAAGCCCCTAAAATAAACGATCTCATCCTCAACTGTATACAGACCTCGTCATCTGGCCTCATCTCGCTATCTCCACTACTGTAACTGCTCGTCAGCCTGGCCGTCCCTAATTCGATCTCTAAGATTTGGCTGTACTGTGAGAGCTACTAGACTAGGCGCACAACCCTCTGAATAAAATTCCAAGTCGAACCTCTGAATCTCTGCCTGTAGAGGTCGTGTTAGGACCGAAGGATCAGATCTCTTTGCGCTGCTATAAAGGAGCTACAATAGCTCATGGTTCTTGAACATAAAACACAAGAGCACCGGAGACAGATCTGGTATGAAATAAAATCATGCGGAATACACTAGAACTGAATCCTAATTTTTAAAACTCGATGCAAACAAATTTCTGTTAAACAGAAATCTACTACTGTGCGTGTGTGTGACAGTTGATATGCGATGCTAAATTAAAGTGCTTATACGGAAAGCTTAAAGAAATGGACCAGCTGTTTGTTTATGGAAGTTCGGATATAAATATCCTACGTCTCCCCTTATTCCTTTTCAGGAAGGTTCCACTAGAAGAATTTAATCCGCAGACCCAATCCGAGCCTCGCTCCAGGTGAACTCCTAGACTTTACACCAGCCCTCGGCTGTGTCACTCACTTGTTTTACGCCTATGTGAGAAAGGCTACAAACACAGAGTTTAACGTCTTCGTGCTTGGACGGGATCTGATTTTGCATTTTGGGTTTGAGATTCATTCACTATACAATATCGCTCAACTCTCAAGAATGTGAATGAATCTCTGTGTGTGAGATATACAGTGTAAGAACTGTTAGAGTAGATGCCCAACTATCCAACTTGTGGCGTGTGGGTTTTATAGACTCTTGTATAGGACAATCTTTATTTATGAAATACGCATTTATTTATGGCATTCTTTATTTTCATTGTGTTATATGATGTTAACAATTGTGTTGGATAAAGACCTAGAATGCACCATAGTGTAATTTAGATGTGATAGTGGATATGATGGCTATCATGAAACACATCTAATAGTCACTGTGCATTCTGAATTCGTTCCTAGTCGATTGTGCCGTCAAAATGAGGATAAGGCCACCCGAGCTTGAGACTAGCATCTGCGATGTGAATACCATGTTTCATTGTGTTAGAGTAGATGCCCAACTAGCCAACTTGTGGCGTGTGGGTTTATAGACTCTTGTATATAACAATCTTTTTATATGATATTCGCATTTTATTTATATGGCATTCTTTACTTTCATTGTGTGTATGATGATTTACAATTGCGTTGAGTAAAGACCTAGAATGCACTAAAGTGTATGTTAAATGTGATAGTGGGTATGACGGCTATCATGAAACACATCTAATAGTCACTGTGTATTCTGAACATGTTCCTACTCGATTGGGCCGTCAAAATGAGGATAAGGCCGCCCGAGCTCGAGACTAGTATCTGCGATGCGAAGTACCATGTTTCATTGGTAGGGAACATTGTGATGTTCTGAGCATGCAGATAGATAGTGACCTGGTGATCTATCGAACTACCCTC
>KQ997093.1:154634-177440 GCA_001598015.1 Dorcoceras hygrometricum | reverse complement strand
TACCAACCTTTCCCAGATTTGCTTCTGTGTAAGTACACTGACTTTGTTGGAATCGTTTTAGTTATTCCTTGAGTCCCTTCTCAATTAGGTTTGTTCCAGTAGCTAGCCCAACGAGTTATGGTCACGTGAGTCCAAATTTGGTGTGATTTGGTTAGGAAATGGATTTTTAATGATTTTTACAGTTTGGTCGCGCAGAGTGAATCCTACTAGGGCAGTTTCGGGAAAGTTGAGGAAAATGAGTCTTAGGGGCTGCCAAATTTCATGAATGATTATATTTGATGTTTTAAGCATGTTATGAACTGATTTTAAGCATTTGTAGAACTTATGAGGTTTTTGAACATTTTATGAAATTTAAATGTCTAGAAGATAATTTTTAGCATGTTGGACTATATAAAGTGCAAATGTCACTTTTGAAGTATTTATGAACAGAATTTTTAAGATGCATAAAATTATATTTCCTATGCTCGGGTTGGTTGGGGTGAGTTTTGGGCTTGTCCGGTGACTCGTTGAGACCTTCGGGTGTCCGAGTATCCCGTCGAGAAGCTTAGGACGATCCGGATCAATCTTGGCTAAAACCATATTTATTTTCAATGTATCGCAAGCATGTTTACAGGCAGCAAGCTTGTTAAAATGAAATGATGAGTTTTGTGATGATTTATGGCATGATATTTGACGTTTGATGTGAGAAGAAAAATGTTTTGAGGAATGTGAGTTGTTGTGACCAAGACGTAGAGGAATATGGTGACTACGGCGCATGAGGTCCGTAGAGCTATTCCAGCCTAGTACTATGGTTTATAGCTTGATCAAGCGAACAGAGGGGTCGCAGCAATGAACAAACTTCACACTATCAGTGATACCTAGGGGATCATGGGGCGATGTTGCTAGACGCTTTACCATGATCCGTTGGGCAGGTCCGGAATTGTGATTCCGGAGTCACAATGGTTGTGGGCCCACGGCTAGCTGTATCCCTGAACCATTGAGGGTCACACAAGTACTGGATTCGAAATTCCCACACGGATACTCAGCTCAATGTGTTGAGCACGAGAAGAGGATTTCGGGAAGTATGACTTCCTAAAGGTCAACAGGGGTCAAACCGGGGTTTGACTCTGTTGAGGGGCAAAACGGTCATTTTGCTATTTGGGGTTTGGATGATCTGAAAAATTGTTTTTCACATCATAACATTCAGTTTTGGAAACTGAGTCGATCGGTCCGATCTGATCGGCGATCGGAGTTACGATGAAGTCGCAGCGATAAATATCGTCATTTGGACCCGGGCCCGTTGGACCGGCCCAAGTCCATCTTTAAGTCTATTTATTTAGACTTAATGGCTTGATTACATAATTGATAACCCTAAACCAAAAAGCTAGCCGCCTCTCCCTCACTCTCTCTAACGCCGCCGCCGTGCGCCGCCGCCGCCGCCGCCGTCTTCGCCGGAAAATTGGTTTCCGGCCAACTCGACGTGGAGAATCCGTTCGTGCCGATCTCATCAGCGCTTCTAGTGCAGCCTGACGAAGGAGTCTCGGATCTGGTCGTGGACCGGATTGGCGTTACTACCGCAATCTACCGAGAAGAGCCGGGTTCTTGAAACACCGGTTGGAGCCAGGCACAAGTGCCAGTGAGGTAACACGCCTTAAACATCCTATGAATGTCGTAGAATGTTAATCTGTTTTTCGTATTGATCGCCTCCCGGTTCAAATTTGATTGTTCTTCCGCTGCCTGCCGGGGGCGGATCCGGATCCCCAACAAAAGCGCCTAGCAACATCGCGCCATGATCTCCTAGGTATCACTGATAGTGCCTGCAAGAACCAGTTGGTCGTGGTTAGCGTACAGTACGGTCCTTTCAACACATATATCCCGATTAGATCAACGACCATTGGTAAATCGAGAGTCGCTAGAGATCCGATAGCTATGCATACATCTTGGAGATCGAATAATGACATCGCGAGTGTTACTAGGCAAACCCATTTACCTAAAACACATCCAGTACTCTGGCCAGAGATTTATACACTATTATCCCCTCAGATAGCATAGGATATCCAAGCATGAAAGCGAGCGGTGAATCCTCGACAACGAAGCATCGACTCCTACATGCATCGGGACCTCACCCAATCCCGCCGCCTAATGACCCCAAGTGCGTCGGCAAACGGGTTAAAGTGAGATGCCTTATCCTCATTTTGACGGCCCAATCGACTAGGAACGAATTCAGAATGCACAGTGACTATTAGATATGTTTCATGATAGCCATCATATCCACTATCACATCTCACATACACTATGGTGCATTCTAGGTCTTTATCCAACACAATTGTTAACATTATATAACATAATGAAAATAAAGAATGCCATAAATAAATGTGAATATCATATATAAATATTGTCTTATACAAGAGTCTATAAAACCCACACGCCACAAGTTGGATAGTTGGGCATCTACTCTAACAGACGTGAGCATTCAGATGTTGCCTAGCGTATTTTGTAGCGGGTGCTTATACGTCGTCGTTTGGATTAGTTGGAACGACAGCGTTTTGGATTAGCAGAGAAGACTCAGCTGTGGGTTGCGTTAGCTCTCAGCAATGTGAGAGATCTGATGTTGCGTTGCTATCGGATGTTGGTTAGTTGTTCAGCACTGAGTAGCGGGTGACGTGTTCAGTTACGACAGTAGTTCTCTACGACGTCGTTTGAGTTAGTAGAGATCTGTATTGGCATAGAGAGAGATCTGTTGAGAGATCTGGATCTAGCGGGAATACCAGTTGTGATAGCTTTAGTGTTGGTGGATACTGTTCCTTCAGCTGTGAGCAGCTTTGACTTAAATATGAGGACATGGTCTTCGAATTGAGTATCCAGTTTCCATACTTAGAAATATTTCCCGATAGCAAACTCTGTCACGATACCATAGTTACTGTTCACCGAACCTTATCTTCTCCGATTGCCGAAGGTAGACAGCTCCGACTGTAGTAAGAGTGGTAGCGTTGGACTCCTCTTGCTGAGACGCTTCGTTTGGATATAGCTTTCAGACGTTTGCTTGAAGCTGGTGAGGATTCGCTAAGACATCTCCCTTCTGTAGTTTGTTAGCGTTCTACCCTAGATTTTTGGGGTAAGTATAGATCCTACCTTTAAGCTTTGTTTAGAGATTTCTGTTGTGTTAGAGAGGTAGGGTAGTGCTGGTGGAGTTCATAACTCCCAGCTGCTGGTTCCTATGCTTCGGTCCCTGAGGTTTTGTATGTTGACATTGAGCAGGTGGCAGATCTGTGTGCTCGGGACTTCATTGTGGCAATCTGCTGTGGTAATTGTAGCACAGAGGGTTTAAGGTACGGATGTGAGCTTGTCTTACAGCGTGGATTTGGCATGGATATTATGTGTAATGTTGTGTCTACTTTGTAATGTTGTAGCTTGCATATGTTTCGTGATTTATATGGCAAGCTGTTGCATTGCATACACACCTGTCATGTCCAGTTCAAATCTTGTAGCCTTGCGTTGTTGTACTATTCTGTTGCGTGCCAGGATGCGAGGTCGAGCGGCAATACCGCACTCTCATCTCCCTGCTGGGTTTAGTTAGCCACTATGAGCGGAGTGGTTAACTACCACAGTTCATGAGTTGGGCAACGGCAGGTTGAGTAGTTGTGAAGAATATGGTATCGAGTGTGGTGTAGAGATGACTGGGTAATTCCCATATGCTGGTACACACACCGTTGCCACTATCTTGCAGAATCTGTTGCCAGCTGTTGTTTCATGCCTTAGTTCTTTGGCTCCCTGCTGTGATTGTAGCCTTCGGCTGTTGCCCTCTTCCTCATGCATAGCATCTGCATTTTATCTGTTGCTGTCTATTGCTGTTTTTCAGTTGCTCTCCGTACTGGGGTTTGACCCCGATGTCCCTCTGGGGCTTGTGTTTGTTGCCTGTGTGTAGTTTCAGGTTTCCTAGGTTTCTCTGTTGCCACTATCTTGCAGAATCTGTTGCCAGCTGTTGTTTCATGCCTTAGTTCTTTGGCTCCCTGCTGTGATTGTAGCCTTCGGCTGTTGCCCTCTTCCTCATGCATAGCATCTGCATTTTATCTGTTGCTGTCTATTGCTGTTTTTCAGTTGCTCTCCGTACTGGGGTTTGACCCCGATGTCCCTCTGGGGCTTGTGTTTGTTGCCTGTGTGTAGTTTCAGGTTTCCTAGGTTTCTCTGCTGGTCATGGCTTTGACCCAGCTGGAGGTGCCCCAGGAGGTGGATAGAGTGTCCCAGTTAGCGTATAGAATATATGTACTAGTACTGTCAGCCGGGGAATGCCCTGTGCTTGTGGGAATCAGTTGTATGCTGTAGTACTTGTATTTGTTTAAATTCTGCACCGTTGTACTGAGTATTTGTAAACTGGGTATATTTTAAGTATGGTTGTATTTTAAATTATATATTTTAAACCGTCAGGCCTAAAGCGACAATTTGCCACTATTTTATTGCTTCCGCGTTGTGCTTTATGTTGTTTTGCTCTAATTTGTGCACGAGGCCTGACATTTTTGGTATCAGAGCTTAAGCTGGGATAAGCTCGATTTCTGTTGATCACATGGAGTCTAGGCACAGTGTTGTGTGTTGCATGTTCTTGATTATGTGATCTATGCATTTAATTGTGTTGTATCTGTTCTGTTGTGACCTTACCCTCTTTGTGTTTCTTAGATGCCGCCTAGACGTAGGGGTAGAGGTAGAGGGCAGATTCTGGAAGAGTCGGAAAGTCAGAACGAAGGTGATCAGCGTAGTTTTCCCCTCCATGGACGAGGTAGGCGAGCTGAGGATGAGGTCGACGAGTTGGATGCTCGTGTGAATGATATGGAACTCGTTATGGCAAGGTTTCAGCGTATGAATCCTCAGGTTTTCAATGGGGATGGGTCTAGTGCTGATGCAGATTCGTGGTTGCTGCATGTCATGGGTTTGTTAACCCTGTGCAGTATGATGACGAACTTAAGTTGAGTCTGGCTACTTTTCAGTTGAGGAAAGGTGCGGAGCGTTGGTGGAGAGATGCTTCGAGGACTTTGGAAGAGACTGGAGTACGTATTTCGTGGGATAGTTTTTGCGCAGCTTTTCGTAAAGAGTATGTTCCGGAGTCCTATGTGAACGCTCGTGAGCATGAGTTTGATAACTTGGAGCAAGGCTCTATGTCTGCGAGAGAGTATGCCCGTAGATTTTCTTCCCTTCTTGCGTATGTGCCGCATGTTGCTGGCTGAGAGAGAGCGAAGAGAATTAGGTTTCTTGAGGGGCTGAATGAAGAGCTGTATTCTTTGGTTTTGGTGAGTTCACCAAAGAGCTATGCGGAGGCGGTGGACAGTGCGATAGACATTGAGGATGGTTTGAGGAATCGTCGGTCTCGCGTTAGGCCGTAGGTGGCGAAGAGTAGTCGTCCAATGGTTCAGGGAGCGCAACCTTCCCAGTCGTCTCAGTCACCCCAACAGCAGCAGTTAGCTCAGCAGTCGGGACGCCAGAGGTTTAGGCCTCGTGGCCACTAGTTCAAGAAGAAAGTAGGTTCTAGTTCTTCTGGTTCTGGTAGTTCTAGCAGTGGTAGCCCTAGGGCAGAGTTTTGTGGCTTTTGTTGAGGCAAGCACCCATCGACTCAATGTGTTGGAGTGCAGGGTTCGTGTAACATCTGTGGACAGTATGGGCACTTTGCGAGAGTGTGTCCGTTGGCTGGATCTCAGCAAGCTGCAGCTTCACCTCAGGGTCGTGGTGGATCTTCTAGAGGTCGTTCTTTTCCGGTGCCTCAGTCTACAGTGGGAGAGACGCAGTTTAGGCCGTTTCAGCAGCCTGGTCCGTCGCATTTCGGACAGTCTTCCAAGCAACATTTCTCAGTTCCCCAGCAAGCCTAGGTGATGCCATTACGAGGGAACAAGCGGAGGGCACGCCGAGCGGAGTGATTGCAGGTATTTGCTCTGTCTTTGATTTTCCTGCACGAGTATTGTTTGATACTGGCGCATCGCATTCGTTTATTTCTGATGCATTTGTGGTTGAGCATGGTTTGCATACCTTCTTTGCGCGATGTTGTCTCTGTCGCAACTCCGGCTGACGCAAGCCTGTACTCTCGAGAGGTTTTGTTGAATGGAATTTTGAGGTTTGGTGAGAATGTTTTAGTAGCGAATTTTATTCGTTTGGTGTTATGGGATTTTGACTGTATAGTGTGAATGGATGTGTTGTCGAGTTTTAGGGCCTCGGTGGATTGTTTCCATGGCATTGTGCATTTTAGGCCTCAGTTTGGCGAGAAGTGGAACTTTTATGGCCATGATTCCCAGTCGAAGATTCCTTTGGTCTCTGTGATGGAGATGTTTAGTCTGTTGTCTTTAGAGAACGCTGGATTTATGATTTATGCGTTGGACGCATCTTCTTCTTCGGATGTGGAGCTTAGTGATGTTCCAGTTGCTCGTGATTTCCCCGATGTGTTTGAGGAGGTTCCTGGTTTTCCTCCAAAAAGAGAGATTGACTTTAGCATCGAGTTGGTGCCTGGCATTGCTCCGATCTCGCGTGCACCGTATCATTTAGCACCTGCAGAGTTGGGGGAGCTTAAGGTGCAGCTTGACGACTTGCTGGAGAAAGGTTTTATTAGGCCTAGCATGTCGCCATGGGGAGCTCCGATTTTGTTTATGAAGAAGAAGGATGGCACTATGAGGATGTGCATCGATTTCCGCCAACTGAATAAGGCTACTATGAAGAATAAGTACCCTTTTCCTAGGATTGATGATTTGTTCGATCAGTTGCAAGGTTCTGTCGTGTATTCAAAGATCTATTTGCGGTCAGGGTACCATCAGTTGCGGATTAGAGAGCAAGATGTTGCAAAAACTGTGTTTCGTACGAGGTACGAGCATTATGAGTTTCTGGTTATGACTTTTGGTTTGATGAATGCCCCTACAGTTTTCATAGACCTGATGAATAGAGTTTTTCGAGAGTACATCGATCAGTTTGTGATTGTGTTTATCGATGATATCTTGGTGTACTCGAAGACTCTGATGGAGCACCAGGAGCATTTCAGGATTGTTCTCCAAACTCTTCGAGACTCGCAGCTGTATGCTAAGTTCTCTAAGTGCGAGTTCTGGTTGGATAGAGTTGTGTTTCTGGGTCATGTGATTTCAGCAGATGGGATTTCTATGGATCCCAGTAAGGTAGAAGCTGTTGTAATTGGGAGCGTCCCAGGAATGTGTCGGAGATTCGTAGTTTATTGGGTCTGGCTGGCTATTATCGTCGTTTTATCGAGAGATTTTCTAGTATAGCTAAGCCGATGACGCAGTTGACCCAGAAGGACAAGCGTTTTGTTTGGACTGAGGAATGTGAGAGCAGTTTTCAGTTGCTCAAAGAGAAGCTAACTTCTGCGCCTGTGTTAGCTATTTCAGCAGATGGGATTTCTATGGATCCCAGTAAGGTAGAAGCTGTTGTAATTGGGAGCGTCCCAGGAATGTGTCGGAGATTCGTAGTTTATTGGGTCTGGCTGGCTATTATCGTCGTTTTATCGAGAGATTTTCTAGTATAGCTAAGCCGATGACGCAGTTGACCCAGAAGGACAAGCGTTTTGTTTGGACTGAGGAATGTGAGAGCAGTTTTCAGTTGCTCAAAGAGAAGCTAACTTCTGCGCCTGTGTTAGCTTTGCCGTCTGGTTCATGTGGTTTTGTTGTTTGTTCAGATGCTTCGCTCAATGGATTGGGATGTGTGTTGATGCAGAATGATCGAGTCATTGCTTATGCTTCTCAGTAGTTGAAACCGCATGAGACTCGATACCCAGTTCATGATTTGGAGCTAGCAGCCGTGGTCTTTGCTTTGAAGATTTGGCGCCACTATCTGTATGGCGAGCAGTTCGTGGTGTATTCGGACCACAAAAGTCTCCAGTATTTGTTTTCTCAGTCATATTTGAATATGATACAGCGTAGATGGATGGAACTGCTTAAGGATTTTGATTGTGAGATCCAATACCAGCCTGGGAAATTTAATGTAGTGGCTGATGTCTTGAGTAGGAAAGCTCAAGTGGCGATGCTTGCATCTGTGCAGATTTCGAAGGTGCATGAGATTTTAAGCACTACTGGTTGGCGTTTTTACCCAGCGGAGGATTATGTTGTGGCGTCTTCTTTCCAAGTTGAGCCACAGATTGTTGCGAGCATTAGAGATGCTCAAAGGATAGATCTTTCCATCCATGAGCTAGAGCTGAAGGTTAGAGCTGGACAACTTGAGGAGTATTCTGTCTCTTATGATGGTTGTTTGAGATTCCGTGGCAGGTTGGTTGTGTCAAATCTGATTGATTTGAAGGAAGAGATCCTTAAAGAAGCGCATTGCAGTAGGCACAGTGTTCATCCAGGCGTGAGGAAGATGTATTATGCCTTAAAGTCTCACTTCTTGTGGGCTGGTTTGAAGAGCGACGTTGCCGATTTTATGGCTAGATGTCCGAATTGTCAGCAAGTCAAGGCTGAAAGGATGAGGCCTGGTGGTCTATTGCAGAGTCTGGAAGTGCCCCAGTGGAATTGGGAGCACATAGCGATGTATTTTGTGACGCATCTGCCTCGTTCCAGCAGAGGATGCGATGCTGCGTAGGTTGTTATCTCCAGATTGTCGAAGTCTGCTCACTTCATTCCCTATGGTATGACGTTTTCTTTGAAGAAAATGACGAAGCTGTACGTGGATTTTGTGGTGCGTTTGCATGGTGTTCCTGTTTCCATTGTCTCAGACAGAGATCCGAGATTTACTTCCAGGTTTTGGAAGAATTTGCAGATAGCTTTAGGTACCAGATTGGCTATGAGTACAGCGTATCACCCCCAAACAGATGGTCAATCTGAGAGGACTATCCAAATTTTGGAGGATATGCTAAGAGCTGTAGTGATGGACTTTGGTGGTAGCTGGCAAGATTCATTGTCTTTGGTTGAGTTTTCTTACAATAACAGCTACCAAGTGACGATTGACATGGCACCATTTGAAGCATTGTATGGCAGGAAGTGTAGGTAGCCTGTGTGTTGGGAAGAAGTAGGTGAGAAGCAGTTGCTTTCTCCAGAATTTGTGCAGCAGATGAGAGATCATGTAGATCTGATTCACCAGCCTGTGTGTTGGGAAGAAGTAGGTGAGAAGCAGTTGCTTTCTCCAGAATTTGTGCAGCAGATGAGAGATCATGTAGATCTGATTCACCAGCGTATGAAAGGTGCACAAGATTGCCAAGCCAGTTATGCGAATAAGAGGCGTAGGCCTTTAGAGTTTCAGGTTGGTGATCGTGTTTTCCTGAAATTATCTCCTTTTCGTAGTGTTTTGCGATTTGGTCTCAAGGGTAATTAGCTCCTCGTTATGTTGGACCGTATGAGATTGTTGAGAGGATTGGTCCTTTGGCATATCGGCTGTTGTTGCCACCAGAATTATCTTCCTTACATGATGTGTTTCATGTTTCGATGTTGAGGAAGTATGAGCCAGATCCATCTCATGTGTTGAGGACAGATGATGTAGAGTTTGATCAGACTTTGAGCTATGTTGAGCATCACTTGCAGATTCTGGATAGGAAAGAGAAACAGCTGAGGAACAAGACCATTCCCTTAGTGATAGTTCAGTGGAGCAAGCATGGTAGAGAAGAAGCTACCTGGGAACTGGAAGAAAAGATGCAGCGTGAGTGGCCGCATCTGTTTGAGTGAGCGCTGTTTCAGATTTCAGTAGCTAGTTGTTCCTTGTTTTTCCAGTGGTTGGTTGCTGGTGGTTTCCCCAGTAATCTTGAACTCTTGTTTTGGAGTTGATTGATTTCGAGGACGAAATCTTGTTTTAGTAGGGGAGAGATCTGAGACCCGAAAGCTGATAAGATTAATTGAGTTAATTAATCGGGTTTTATTGAGATCAGCTTTGAGTTGTTATGCTTGGAGAAACTACCGGGTTTTGTTCAGTCCTTGGAGCAATTCTGGAAAGCTGATGAATTGAATTCAGCGATCAGTAGTGAGCGTGGGTCATCGCTGATTGCTAGCGTTCAGCAGTGGTGACGTGAGCATTCAGATGTTGCCTAGCGTAATTTGTAGCGGGTGCTTATACGTCGTCGTTTGGATTAGTTGGAACGACAACATTTTGGATTAGCGGAGAAGACTCAGCTGTGGGTTGCGTTAGCTCTCAGCAATGTGAGAGATCTGATGTTGCGTTGCTATCGGATGTTGGTTAGTTGTTCAGCAGTGAGTAGCAGGTGACGTGTTCAGTTGCGACAGTAGTTCTCTGCGACGTCGTTTGAGTTAGTAGAGATCTGTATTGGCATAGAGAGAGATCTGTTGAGAGATCTGGATCTAGCGGGAATACCAGTTGTGATAGCTTAAGTGTTGGTGGATACTGTTCCTTCAGCTGTGAGCAGCTTTGACTTAAATATGAGGACATGGTCTTCGAATTGAGTATCCAGTTTCCATACTTAGAAATATTTCCCGATAGCAAACTCTGTCACGATACCGTAGTTACTGTTCATCGAACCTTATTTTCTCCGATTGTCGAAGGTAGACAGCTTCGACTGTAGTAAGAGTGGTAGCGTTGGACTCCTCTTGCTGAGACGCTTCATTTGGATATAGCTTTCAGACGTTTGCTCTAATCTGGTGAGGATTCGCTAAGACATCTCCCTTCTGTAGTTTGTTAGTGTTCTACCCTAGCTTTTTGGGGTAAGTATAGATCCTACCTTTAAACTTTTTTTAGAGATTTCTGTTGTGTTAGAGAGGTAGGGTAGCGCTTGTGGAGTTCGTAACTCCCAGCTGCTGGTTCCTGTGCTTCCGTCCCTGAGGTTTTGTATGTTGACGTTGAGCAGGTGGCAGATTTGTGTGCTCCGGACTTCATTGTGGCAATCTGCTGTGGTAATTGTAGCACAGAGGGTTTGAGGTACGGATGTGAGCTTGTCTTACAGCGTGGATTTGGCATGGATATTATGTGTAATGTTGTGTCTTCTCTATAATGTTGTTGCTTGCATATGTTTCGTGATTTATATGGAAAGCTGTTGCATTGCATACACATCTGTCATATCCAGTTCAGGTCTTGTAGCCTTGCGTTGTTGTACTGTTCTGTTGCGTGCCAGGATGCGAGGGCGAGCGACAATACCGCACTCTCATCTCCCTGCTGGGTTTAATTATCCACTATGAGCCGAGTGGTTAACTACCACAGTTCATGAGTTGGGCAATGGCAGGTTGAGCAGTTGTGAAGCATCTGGTATCGGGTGTGGTGTAGATATGAGTGGGTAATTCCCATATGCTTGTACACACACCGTGGCCACTATCTTGCAGAATCTGTTGCCAGCTGTTGTTTCATGCCTGAGTTCTTTGGCTCCCTGCTGTGGTTGTAGCCTTCGACTGTTGCCCTGTTCCTCATGCATAGCATCTGTATTTTATCTGTTGCTGTCTATTGCTGTTTTTCAGTTGCTCTTCGTATACTGGGGTTTGACCCCGATGTCCTCTGGAGCTTGTGTTTGTTGCCTGTGTGTAGTTTCAGGTTTCCCAGGCTTCTCTGCTGGTCGTGGCTTTGACCCAGCTGGAGGTGCCCCAGGAGGTGGATAGAGTGTCCCAGTTAGCATATAGCATTTATGTACTAGTACTGTCAGCCGGGGAATGCTCTGTGCTTTTGGGAATCAGTTGTATGCTGTAGTACTTGTATTTGTTTAAATGCTGCACTGTTGTACTGAGTATTTGTAACTGGGATATTTAAGTATGGTTGTATTTTAAATTATATATTTTAAACCGTCAGGCCTAAAGCGAAAAATTTGCCACTATTTATTGCTTCCGTGTTGTGCTTTATGTGGTTTTGCTTTGATTTGTGCACGAGGCCTGACACATAATATATGATATTTGAGTACAAATAATTTTAGATTCAGTACAAAAATTAAGTTTTTGATTATAAAATTATTACAATCAGCATTCGTTACATATATTCATGTACTCAAATATCATATTTCTGTAACGAATTTGAAATAGTTTATACTCAATTATCATATATTAATACCCTATTTTAAATATTTTGTACCGATTATAACTAAATAAAAAATAATTTTAGTATTAATACCAAGACAAAGAATACATGTTTTATATCGGCTAAAAAATGTGGTCCTAGGGAGTTTAATTTTTTTTTCTAGAATCAGTGTTGGATCTGTTTTTACAGATCAAAATCTAAGTTTTGATTCACACAAAATCCGTTACTATTGTACTAACGATTTAACTTAAGTGCGCAGCTTTAGCAGAAAAATAAAAACGCATTTTCAGAGGCCTAAACAAAGGATTTTGGCCAAAAAGCGGCTTCGATCACGAACAAAGTTGGTGAGTCTTGCTCGTTGGACTGTTTCGGAGGGAGTAGCACCGGTTTCGGGCGAAAATATGCAAGCTCATCCTGAACCCTGCGAGCTGGATGAAGAGAAATGTAGCAGCTCAGCAGCGAGCTGGTACAGTGGAGGATATCCAAGCTAGAACAGTAAGGTGATGCCCAAATGGTCTAGCATAGGACAGCTTAGCTGGTACAGTGAGGGGACGCCCGAGCTGATCCAGCTAAGGACAACCAGATCGTTGAGTGGTTCTGTTGAACGAAGAAACCAGCTTGGAGTGTTATGTTCAAAGTCAAACCAGCCTGAAACATCAGTATAAACCAGCTGGAAGATGGGAAGTGCAGAAACCAGCTCGAGATATTGAACCAGCTGGGTGACAAGACACTGCAGAGACCAGCTCAAAGCAAAGCAATTTGAACACTAATATCTGTGAAGATTAAAATAACGTTGTTCAAACTGATTTGCTGCAACGTCTACATCAAGACAGAGTTCAGTTTCAGCAAAAGTTTGCAGCGCATTAAATGAAGAGAGCTTAGAGTCAACAAAGCCTGCAAACACATTAAATGCAAAAGGACACAAGGTACAACATTGTCAGAACTTTTCAGAAGACTTTCCAACGGGAAGAAACTTGTGTCCAATGGATAGAATTGCAAGAGGATTTATATACATCAAGCAGCAAGCAGCAGAATTGATGAGAAGGGGAAGACAACGAATTATCATCTTTGTAGAAGCACTTCCCAGTGTGTGAGAAAACAAGAGAAGTGAGCTTACACTGTATATTTCTCACACACAGATTCACTCACACATCAGAGAAGTGAGCTTAACAGAATAGCTGAGTGAATCATAAACGCAAATCATTATGTTGTCTTTCGCACTGAGACGTTAAACAAGTGTATGTAGTCTTTTGCACTGAGACAGTAAAGAAGTGCCGACTTTCTCACTGAGGCGTTAAAGAAGGTTTTTTAGTCACACGCAGCTTGCGGACTGGTGTGCAGTGGTGTGGCTAGGAGTTCTTGCGGCTGCGGGTCGTAGGAGTGTGTTGCAGCGAGGGTCGTTGTAATCAAAGTCTTCTAGTGGATCCTTCCCGTTGCGAAAGAAGGGGAGACGTAGGAGATTGAGCTCCGAACTTCCATAAAAAAATTCAGCGTATTTTCTTTACTGTTTTCAGTACTTACATTCATACGCATCGCATATTTGTTTAATGCTTCATAAAACTGTTTAATCGTCTTTCTAATCTTAGAGTGCAGTTTGAGTTATTTCCGCATGATTTATATTCATTACTCAATCTATATCTCGGTGCACAAATATTCAAGAACACTGAGCTATTGCAGCTCAAGATAAGTTAACCAGATCGTTCGACTGTATGTCGAGCTGGTTTCAGCTTTCAGCTGGAATCAGCATGTTTAGTGCTCGCTGTATTTTCGAGCTGGTCTCAACAACCAGCTGGAACCAGCTTGCTTACTGCGAACCGGCTTCAATGCCTTGCTGAATCCTGTGTCTTATCATTCGATCTGGTTACACCCTCTAAGCACTGGTTATTGATCGAATAACTAGTCATTGCACATAAATAGAGGGCAATCGATCCCCAACAAGTGGTATTAGAGGTTTTACGATCTGGTAACGTGCTTTTTGGGGCTCAACAATCAGGGAGTGCAAAACGAAATTTCTGACAGAGACTGGAAGAAAATTTATGTTTTGGTTCAGGGAGTTATTGGAAATTTACCCAAAATGTGTTTCATACTTTTTATGGTAATCATTTTTTTACACCAAATCACCCATCTATCTTCACCATCCATGCTATCATTTCACACGTCACATACTCAAAAAAATTACCTATAAATTGATATACAATCCATTGCTCCAAAATCATCACATGACAAGTAACAAGATGATGGAGTAAATTTATAATTTTTGATGAAGGCAAAAAGAGATTAACAAATCAGCTCAAGGATTTATCAACAAGTTCAAGACAGAGCTTACTGTGTTGATTTTGGGAACCAGATCAACCAGCCCAGAGGCTCAGAGATGCTAGCTAAGCTGGTTAAGGACAAACTAGCTCAGGGTTCTTAGCTAAGCTGGTTAAAGACAAATCAGATCGGAAGAGCAACAAGAATCTAATCAGGTTATTGATTGAAAGAAGAGAATATTGAGATTAGATCAGTTTACAAGAGCAAAATATCTGGACATAATAGAGTAGAACAGAGTCTGTATTCGAAAGTTGAGAAAACAGCTCAAAGCGAGATAGTTCAAGGATAGCATTAGTGAAGGACAAGCCAGATTCTTTTAAAAGAAATGGATGCAATCAGAAAGGCTTGTGTTTCTATAAAAGAAGACAGTTGTGAAAAAAGACTACTATCTGGAACAGCTTAGAGGCAGATTAGAGCAGATCAACTTAGAACCAGATTAGAGAAGTTCAACACAGTGACCAGATCGAAACCCAGCTGAGTAAAGACAACTTAGCCAAAAGAATTTCAGATTGTTCGACTTCTCTGTATCGATTTGTAGTCATTGGAACTACTTTGAGCTAATCCCAGATATACAGAGATTTGATTTGAACTAAAGACGATGCACATTATGCTTAAATAGGAAATGTATTTAATGAAGGTGTACGTGAACAGTACAAGCATTTAAGACGCCGCAGACATCTCACTTTGGATTCATACGACGTGTCTACTAGTAACATTTATTATCGTTGTATCCAAAGGGTATAAATTGCAACAGCAGATCAGTTGAAGACACCTAATGCTTACACAAATTACGAACTGTTGAATTAACGAGCTTGCACACCAAGAACATAAACAGAGTTCAACTCTCAATCAGCTCACTGCTAGTGACACACACACGCAGATTGTTTTCATTCAATTATTTGTGTCACACAAACTTCCCAACATCACTAGGTAGTTTCCAATTTTTTGTAAATCATAAACAGAGTGTTGAGTGCTAGAATAGCAAACCAGCTTAGAGCTGTATTGTGTACTGTAGAACAAATCGTGAGTCTGTGTCTATTTCTAAGTGTGCTAGGAGTTCTTGCAGCTGCTGGCTGTCGGAACGGGTTTGTACAAGGAGTTGTATAAATCAAATATTCTAGTGGAAAATCTTCCTGTTGAGAAAGAAGGGAAGATGTAGGAGATTAAACTTCGAACTTCTAGAAAACAAATTCTTGAACCCTTTTACTTAATGATTTATTCATTTATATCTGTTCACTATTGAATTGGGTTTATTCCGCACAAACTTATTTGTTACCCAAGATACCAGATTATCACTGAGACCCTCCAAGCTAGTAAATCATCTTAGAGGTTAGCTACGAGCTATAAAATATTTTGAAAACAGATTTTAGTTAAAATTAGTAAAGGAGTTCATTCACCCCCCCCCCCTCCTGAACTCTCGAGCCGTATTTTCGATCTTAACAAGAGGTATCAGAGCTCGGTATCTCAGTGTTTGAACGACTTCTTTATTTGCATTTATTAAATATATCATTTTCTCACAATAAAATTTCCATGTTTTATAAGGAGGAGTATGACTTTTGGAAGATCCGGATGCAAGCTCACCTAGCGGCTCAAGATGATGATATGTGGTTTCTCATAACAGATGGACCAATCACAATTATGAAGCCGAATACTGCAATAGTAATACCTGGTGGTGTAGAATAGTGGGTTGATAAGCCTAGAATGGAGTGGACCTCCAAAGATCAGAAAAAGGCCAATCTGGACAATGTGGCCAAGGTTATCCTGTATAAGACGCTGGACAACAACATGTACAGCAAGATCCAAACCTGTACTACGGCCAAAGATATATGGGAGAAGATCACCCAGATCTGCGAGGGCAATGAGGAGGCAAAAAGAACAAGCTGATTGTGGCCGTCTAGAAATAGAGTTGATCATGATGAAGCCTGAGGAGACCATGGGAGAGTTCGATGAATGGTTCAGCTCGTTGGTAATTGAGCTGTCCAGATTGGGGAAAGAATATAGAAACAAGGAGCTGGCCCTGAAAGTGATGAGAGCACTGCCCAAGGAATGGGATGTGAAGACTATGGCCATGCGGAGAATCCTAATCAGCACTTAGCTGACATAATAATCTCCTGGACCAATTCGTCTGCTTTCCTTGATAAATTTCATGGAGTATGAAACCATCCGGTGACAGATCCGGATTGGGATATGGTAGCAATGAAAGAAATATAGCAAAGACTAGTTGTACCCCACAGCTGGATAGGACAAAGTTTCAAACCATGAAATTTGTAAGATCCAGCGTGGGACAGCCTGGAGAGGCACAATCTGATGAGATAAAGATAGTAGCAAAGTCACAGACTGGCAAGGTAGATTTTGCGGGATGAGGTATACTGCTCCTTAGAATCCCAAAGAGAACTGGATAAAGAAACGAGTTGAACAGATGAGGGGTAAACCCAAATCTGGTGGGAAAAATCCAGGCCAGTTCTCTAATTACCCCAAATCTGGTGGGAAAAATCCAGGCCAGTTCTCTAAAGCTTTTACGAAGGAAATGCAATACAGGCCTAGGTTTAATAAGCCCAGATCACAAGTCAAACATATTGCGTATCAAACTCAATCCAGATCACATAGCACATAAAAACCACACACATACTTTGATCCATGCACTGGAAAATTTGTTATGATTATCCAAGTGTGAGTTCTGAAAGGTCTATACAACCCTGGACCCACATCAAAGGGTACCAAAATTGGTTTTATTTGTGATTGCAGGAACATCAAGTTTCAGGACTGGAGCAATAAACGTGGTATCTAGACAGTGATGTGCGAGGCACATGGCTGGTGATCCCAAGCTATTATCAGATATCAAAACATGCAACGGACCTAATAAAACCTTTGGTGATAATTCTAACGGTAACACTATGGGTAAATGTAAGCTTATTCATGGTAATTTTACTGTCAACAACGTTCTCCTTGTTGAGAGCTTGTGTTATAACTTGATCAGTATCAGTCAGTTATGTGACATCAATTATTCAGTTAATTTTCAAAAGCACACTTGCACTGTTAAAAATCCGGAAGGTCTGACTGTGCTGGTAGGTTACAGATCGGGGAATACCTACAAAATAGACTGGTCAGATCAGCTGCATACTGAACAAACTTTCCTAGTAGCTGACTCTTCTAAGAGCTGGCTATGGCATTAGCGGATGAACCATCTTAATTTCAAAACTATTGCAAATTTGAGTAAGCGTGTGTTAGTTGATGGTTTGCCCAAATTAAAATTTCCAAAAGACAATATTTGCTCTGCCTGTTAGCTGGGAAAACATATAAAATCTATTTTCAAAAATAGAGGCAATAACAGAACCTCACATAAGCTGGAGCTTTTACACATGGATATTTTCGGTCCCATACTTGTAAACAGCTTAGGGGGAATGAAGTACACCCTGGTTGTTGTTGATGATTTTTCTAAATTTACATGGTGTTGTTTTTGAAATCAAAAGATCAAACTTCCGACCAGCTGATCAAGCTTTTAAAACGTATGAAAAATGACAAATCTTGCAGTGTTAACCGGATAAGAAGTGATAGAGGAACTGAGTTTTTAAAATTTAAAATATCCTCTTATCTGGATGACATTGGAATCAAGCAGAAGTTGTCTGAAGCTAGAATAACTCAGCAAAACGGGTAAGCTGAGCGTAGAAATCGAACTTTAAAAAATCTGCTACAGCAATGATTGCTGATTCTGATATTTCAAAGAAATTTTGGGCTGAAGCAGTTAACACAGCTTCCTATACTCAGAACAGATCGATGATTAATAAGCATCATGGTGTAACCCCATATGAGATCTAGAATGACAAGAAACATGATATTCTTATGGGTGTTTGGGTGCAGATGCTTCATCCATAACAACGGTAAAACTTATCTAAAAGCTTTCGAGTTTTCAAAAGGATGCATACAAAGTTTTCAACAAAAGGACGCTTACTGTTGAAGAATCAGCTCACGTGGTTTTAGATGAAACCAGCTTCAGATCAACATAAGCTGCCAAGCTAAATGACTTGTGGACTCGTCTAGAATAAACTAATCTAGATGAATCAAGTAACGAGGAGGCACAAAACCGATTCCAAGCTGGAGACCAGCACGCACTGGACACACCGATGACCAACACAGATATTCAAGATGTCACGCAAGTGTTAGAGTAGGTGCCCAACTAGCCAATTTGTGGCGTGTGGGTTTTGTTGACTCTATGTAAAACGATCTTTATTTATGAAATTCGCATTCTTTTATGAAATTCTTTATCTTCATTATTATGATTACAATTGTTGGATAAAGACCTTGAATGCACTATAGTGTATGTTAGATGTGATAGTTGATTTGATGGCTATCAGGAAACACATCTAATAGTCACTATGTATTCTAAACATGTTCCTAGTCAATTGGGTCATCCAAAAGAGTATAAAGGCCGCCCGAGCTTGAGACTAGCATCTGCAATGTGAAGTATCACGTTTCATTTGTAGGGAACATAGTGATGTTCTGAGCATGCAGATGGGTAGTGATCTGGTGATCTATCGAACTACCCTCGTTCGGACTTTCCAAGTGGTTACCATTTATCGAGTGGATTAAGTCTGAGGTCTTGGTTATACAGATTAGCCCTGATTACTCGAAACATCATTGAGACTCTACATGATAGGTACCTCACTTTGACCTGTTTACCGACTCAGTTGGGGTCTTCAGGTGGCGGGGTTGGGTGAGGTCCTGATGCATGTAGGAGTCGATGCTTTGTTGTCGAGGATTCACCGCTCGCCCTTGTGCATGGATCATCCTATGCTATCTGAGAAGATAATAGTGTGATAAATCTCTGGCCAGAGTACTAAATGTGTTTTGGGTAAATGGGTTTATGTGAGGAATCAGGTTTTGGATTAAGGATTAATCATATTTTCAGACGAATTTTAGGATTTTGGGTGAAATCCGATTGGAATTTGGAGTTGAATTGTAGAAATTATGACCGAAATCTGATTTCCTTAGTAACGCTTGATTTTAGCACAAGCGGAGAGGTCTGGTGAGTGAGATATGTTCGTTAAAGTTATTGGGTGAGATCTGGTCGTGTTTGGAGTTGAAATGATGAAGTTATATTAGAAATCTGGTTTTCCTACATGTTAGCGTGATTGCCGCGAGATTTAGATTAAACGGTGTCGTGTTGGTGAGGTTTGGATGGCCAAGAGTGAAGCGGTTGCATTTCGTAAAGTCGGATGTCAACGCGAGTCAACGCAATTGGAATTGGTGAGAGATCTGCTAGCGTTTGAGAGATCTGGTCCCTTTTGTGTTTGAACGCGGGCGGGCGTTCGCGTGAAGAGATCTGCTGACGTAAGCAGATTTCACGTGTTGGTCAACATGAAGAGTTGACATCTGGTTTAGCGAGTAGCGAGAGATCTGGTTTCGCATGAGAGACCTGGTCGAGTTAGCGCGTCGCGTGAGATGGTGACACGCATAAGTCAACGAGATAGAGTTGACGTCTGAATTGAGCGCTAGTGTTGTGCGTCGAGGAGAGATCTGTTTTTCCTTTACGCCGTCGTTTTGGACTTGCGCGCGAGAGCAACGTATTGAACGCTGAGATATGTTTTATTTGAAACGCTGCCGTTTGGTGTTGTGCGCGAGCGTGTTTTGCTAGCGTGAAGTTTGATGGGATTTAGCGCCAGATTGAGAGATCTGTTTTGCAATTCGAGCGAAGTAGGAATCTGTTTTTGTCGGTGATTGACTTAGACAGTAGCGATGCATTTGAGAATTTAAATACAAGTGTTGAGTTACACTTAGAATATTTTGCACCCGATATTTATTATCCTCTTCTTCCTTTGAAACCCTCGACTTGCTACTGTTCATCGTAGCTTTCTACCACCGATTCCCGTCGCTTCCAGCCTTTGTTTTTGAAGATCTTGGTGGCGCTGAACTCCTCTAGATTAACTCTTTCGATTGCTACCCATTTTAGACCTTGAATTGGCGCTGAATCTAGAAGCGTGGAGTTGCTAGCGTTCGAAGTTTTTGGGAGAAACCTGTGCCGTGTTTTCCTCCTGCTAGCGTGAACTTCTGGGTGAGCATCCTTTGTTGTTTTGAGCTTTGTTCTTGTAGTTAAAGCCTGCGTAGCTAGGTAGAACTTGCGTTGAGTTCTGGCCGTAGGTGTTTAAGGGTGGATGTTTAGATTTGAGCTAAGATATTAGCTACCTTGCACAGATTTCAGTTCTAGGAAGCTTGCTGCCGTGATTTTCGAACCAGGTGAAAGCTGGTTGCTGGCCGTGGGTTCTGCCATACCTTTTTGTGAAAACAGTGAGGTATAAATTGTGGAATTGAGGTACGATTGAGCAGCCCTTAGCAGCTTTGAGCGTGAACATGACTATATTTCAGTGTTGTGAAATCTGTGGAATTGTTGTTTTGTGTTTACGTGAATCAGTTGCTGAATTGCTTGAGTTATGCCTACTATTTCACGTATTATGCCTTGTATGCATTATGCATTGATATTGATTGGCATACATGCATACATATTGAGCCTTTGACAGATTAATTTGATGACCTGATTGGGTGCCACGTTGTGACTGGCTGACAGATGAGTCGTGCCTGCAAAGTCCAACGCTATCATCGGAGTGGTGACTACCAGATTCGAGTGTCTACCACCGGGCTGTGATGGGCTTGTTGGGGATCCGGATCCGCCCCCGGCTAGGCAGCGGAAGAACGATAAACAGGTACCGGGAGGCGATCAATACGAAAAAAAATCAATTAACATACTACGACATTCATAGGATGTTTTAAGCGTGTTACCTCGCTGGCACTTGTGCCTGGCTCCAACCGGTGTTTCAAGAACCCGGCTCTTCTCGGTAGATTGCGGTAGTTACGCCAATCCGGTCCACGACCAGATCCGAGACTCCTTCGTCAGGCTGCACTAGAAGCGCTGACGAGATCGGCACGAACGAATACTCCTCGAAAAGGGTAGTTACGCCAATCCGGTCCACGACCAGATCCGAGACTCCTTCGTCAGGCTGCACTAGAAGCGCTGACGAGATCGGCACGAACGAATACTCCTCGAAAAACTAGGCCGGAACGTTTTCCGGCGAAGTTGGCGGCGGCGGCGGGCGGCGCACGGCGGCGGCGTGATCGAGAGGGAGGGAGGCGGCTGTTTGCTTAGGGTTTTTGGAATTTAGTTGTGTTATGAGAGCTTAGTCATTAAGTCTAATAATCACAATTATATAGACTTGACAATGGACTTGGACCGGCCCATCGGGCCCGGGTCCAAATGACGATATCCATTGCTGCGACTTCATCGTAACTCCGATCGCCGATCAGATCGGACCGATCGATTCAGTTTCCAAAACTGAATGTTATGATATGAAAAACAATTTTTTAGATCATCTAACCCTAAATTGCAGAATGACCGTTTTGCCCCTCAACAGCGGGAAACCCCGGTTTGACCCCTGTTGACTTTTAGGAAGTCGCACTTCCCGAAATCCTCTTCTCGTGCTCAACACATTGAGTTGAGTATCCGTGCGGGAATCTCGAATCCATTACTTGTGTGACCCTCAATGGTTCAGGGATACAGCTAGCCGTGGGCCCACAACCATTGTGGCTCCGGAATCACAATTCCGGACTTGCCCAACGGATCATGGTAAAGCGTCTAGCAACATCGCCCCATGATCCCCTAGGTATCACTGATAGTGCCTGCAAGAACCAGTCGGTCGTGGTTAGCATACAGTACGGTCCTTTCAATCCATATATCCCGATCAGATCAACGACCATTGGTAAATCGAGAGTCGCTATAGATCCAATAGCTATGCATACATCTTGGAGATCGAATAGTGACATCGCGAGTGTAACTAGGTAAACACATTTACCTAAAACACTTCTAGTACTCTGGCCAGAGATTTGCACACTATTATCCCCTCAGATAGCATAGGATATCCACGCATGTCTGCGAGCGGTGAATCCTCGACAACGATGCATCGACTCCTACATGCATCGGGGTCTCACCCAATCCCGACGCCTTATGACTCCAGGTGAGTCGGCAAACGGGTAAAAGTGAGACGCCTATCATGTAGAGTCTCAATCACGTTTCGAGTCGTGAGGACTAATCGGTACAACCAAGACCTCGGACTTATCCACTCGACAAATGGTAACCACTTGGAAAGTCCGAACGAGGGTAGTTTGATAGATCACCAGGTCACTATCTATCTGCATGCTCAGAACATCACAATGTTCCCTACCAATGAAACATGGTACTTCGCATCGCAGATACTAGTCTCGAACTCGGGCGGCCTTATCCTCATTTTGACGGCCCAATCGACTAGGAACATGTTCAGAATACACAGCGACTATTAGATGTGTTTCATGATAGCCGTCATACCCACTATCACATCTAACATACGCTTAAGTGCATTCTAGGTCTTTACTCAACGCAATTGTAAATCATTACACACATAATGAAAGTAAATAATGCCATATAAAAGAATGCGAATATCATATATAAAGATCGTTTGTACAAGAGTCTATAAAACCCACACGCCACAAGTTGGCTAGTTGGGCATCTACTCTAAATATCTCCCACTTGCCCTAAAGCCAACTACTCATCAGACGCAGTCCCATTGTTTCGCGATGTTTTTCAAACAA
>KQ997093.1:107437-137948 GCA_001598015.1 Dorcoceras hygrometricum | reverse complement strand
ATCTGCATGCTCAGAACATCACAATGCTCCCTACCAATGAAACATGGTACTTCGCATCGCAGATACTAGTCTCGAACTCGGGCGGCCTTATCCTCATTTTGACGGCCCAATCGACTAGGAACATGTTCAGAATACACAGCGACTATTAGATGTGTTTCATGATAGTCGTCATACCCACTATCACATCTAACATGCGCTTCAGTGCATTCTAGGTCTTTACTCAACGCAATTGTAAATCATTACACACATAATGAAAGTAAAGAATGCCATATAAAAGAACGCGAATATCATATATAAAGACTGTTTGTACAAGAGTCTATAAAACCCACACGCCACAAGTTGGCTAAATGTGAGACCTGGAAATTGTATTAAGGATTAATTGTTGAATTAATCGTATTTTAGCGATTTCTGGTGCTTCAGATTTAATTGTGAATGTTTGGGTTGCATTTTCGAGTTGAGAATCGTTTTTGGAGCATTTCTTGAAATTTTGAGATTTTCGAAATTCTGTTGAAATCTAGTAACAGATTTGATGATGTCAGCGTCGCTGGTATGCGCTGTAATGCTGACGTAAACATAGCTGGTTTGAGTGATCTTTCGGAAAAATCTGTTAGCAGCTTTGGTGACGTCAGCATTTCGTGGTTGCTTAGCGTAGATGACGTAAGCATTGCTGGCTTGAGTCTGTTGGGTGAAAATCTGTTGATAGATCTCATGACGTCAGCAGCGTGTGTTGTCGTCGTATGGATGACGTAAGCGTTGCTGTCGAGAGATTTGGTTGAGATCTGTTCAGCGTGCTTTCTATGGTGCGACGCCGTTTAGTGAACGCGGGAGGAGAGATCTGTTTTGTTTAGTTAGCTTTCGAAAGCTCAGACCTGATGATGTAAGCATATCTGTTGTGTTGCGCGCGACTAGTATAGTGACCAGATTTGCTTGCGTAAGCAAACCTCTCCGCGGTTTTGTTGATGCGACGCCGTTTTGGGGTTTTTAGTGTATTTTAGCGCCTGCGTTGGTTTTGCGAGATCTGTTGAGTAATTGAAGTTTTGAAATCTGTTTTGTCGGTAGAATAATTGAACAGATCTCTCGCGCCTATTAATTAGAAACGTTGGCTTCGTTTCTTCTCACCAAATCCCATACTTAGAATTAATTCTCTCGACTTCGTCCTCTGTTTCTTCAAAACCTAGCACTGTTCACCGTGAACTTCTCCGGCCATTTCCCGTTGATTCCGGCCACCGTTTTTCACATTCGAGGTAGCGTTGGACTCCTCTTGGAGGGCTCTTTCATCCTATACCGATCTTGGAAGCTACGGGTTGTCCAGGGAGAGATCGTGAGGAGGCAGAAGCTTATTCCTGTTCGTGTGTTTGTGCGCGCAGGTAGCCTCCGGGTTTTAGCTTTGAGATCTCGTTCCTAGTTGTTAATTTTAGCTTCCTGTTAAGATGTTTAAGGATGATAACTAGCTGGTTGAGTGGTAGCTCCCAGCCGTGTGTTTGATATTGGTTTGGCCGTGAGTTTCTGTGTGTAGGCTGAGAATTGTATGTTGTGTATTTTAGCAGGTTTCGACCAGCTTTCTCAGGCCTTGAATTGTGGTAATTATCGCACAGAATTTAAGGTACGGATTTGAGCTTGATTTAGCTTGGGATTGGCGTGAGATATTATGCGCGGCTGCTGGGATGTTTCGTGAACTTATCAGTGTATTGCTTGCTGAGCATTGGTGTTTATGCTAGCTGTTTCTTGTGAATTGCATACACGCATTCGTTCACGCATATTTCAGGTCCCATGTGTATCGTGTTGTGCAGCCTTGTATCTTGTATTGCTGTTGTTGATTTCTTACCAGGATGTGAGGGCGAGCGGCAATACCGCACTCTCATCTCCCTGCTGGGATCGTAGCCACCATGAGCCGAGTGGTTAACTACCACAGTTCATGGGCGAGGCAACAGTAGGTTGAGTTGTTTGATGCATCCGGTAAGTGGGTGTAGTTTCATGGCGAGTGGCTCACTACCACACTGTGAACACACCCCGTGGCCACTATTCGTTGTTGATGATTCTTGGAGCTATGTTTGAGTTCCTTAGCTCCCTTGTGGGTCGAGCTTTCCATTTTCCCTTGGCGTCTCATGCATAGCACCTGCATTTTATCTTATGCATTCATTTTAGCTTTATCTGCTGCTCTCCGTACTGGGGTTTAACCCCATGTCCCTCCGGGGCTTGGTTTGTTTCTTTGTTGTGTTGTTTTCAGGAAACCCAGGTTCTACAGCTGGTCGTGGGTTTAACCCAGCTGGTGGTGTCCCAGGAGGTGGCTAGTGTGTCCCAGTAGCATATAGCATATATATATATATGTATCAGTTAGCCAGGGAGATGCCCTGCGCTTTGTTGTTGTACCCGTAGGGGATTGTGATACATGTTGGACTTATGTATGCTTTGTTGTTGAATGTTTTTGATTTGGGAACTTATTTTAAGTATCGTTGTATTTTAAATTATATGTTTAAAACCATCGGGCCAAAAAGCGAAAATTTTACCCATTTTTTTGATAGCTTCCGCATGTGTTTATCTGTTGTGAGCACGAGGCCTGACATGCTGATTTGAGGGAGCTTAAGGTTCAGCTTAGTGATTTGCTGGAGAAGGGATTCATTAGGCCTAGCATGTCCCCGTGGGGAGAGCCTATCTGTTTGTCAAGATGAAGGACGGGTCGATGAGGATGTGCATCGACTTTAGACAGTTGAATAAGGCGACAGTGAAGAATAAGTACCATTTGCCTAGGATCGATGATTTGTTTGATCAGCTTCAGGGTTCGGCTGTGTTTTCTAAGATATATCTTCGTTCGGGGTACCACTAGTTCCGCATCCGAGAGCAGGATGTTGAGAAGACTACGTTTCGTACGAGGTATGGGCATTATGAGTTTCTAGTTATGCCTTTCGGTTTGACGAATGCTCCTATAGTTTTCATGGACTTGATGAACCGATTCTTTAGAGAGTTCATCTATCAGTTTGTGATTGTATTTATCGATGACATTTTGGTGTACTCTAAGACTCCGTTGCAGCACAAAGAGCATTTCAAGTTGGTTCTTCAGAAGCTACGAGACTCGCAGCTGTATGCTAAGTTCTCCAAGTGCGAGTTGTGAGACCTGGATTTTTAAATTGAGATTTATTGTGAAAGTTATCGAATTTTGATGATTTTTGGGGATTCAGATCTCTGTTTGTATGTTTGATTGTATTTTCGGGTCGATTTCCCTCCTTAGAGAAATTCTGGAGATTTTCGAAATTTTGGGTTTAGAGGTATCTGCTGATAGCAGCTCTGATGACGTCATGCTTTGTGTTGGCATCGTAGTCGCTGACGTAAGCCTTGCTGCTGGTAGCTTAGCGCGCTATGTTCTTTGCTTTGATAGCTGGCGACAGCAGCGCTTACGTGGATTTCAGCAGGAGAGTGCTATAGAATTTCGAAGCGGTGTCGTTTTGAGGAACCAGTCGATAGTTTATATTACCTGCTGATAACAGATATGTCGACGTAAGCATTACTGTGAGCGTTGTGTGGATGACGTAGACTTTGCTATCGTCAGTCGTTGGGTGTATCGCGTTAATTGTTTGTCTGCTGATTGTCAATGCGGGTCAACCTTCCTGTAGCGCGAGAAGGATACGGCGTCGTTTAGTTAGCGCTAGGAGTTTCAGCAGATGGTTGGTTTGTGTAAAGTGCTTCTGCTGGTTTTGCTGACGTCTGTGGAACGACGTCGTTTGAGTAAGTGGCAACGCCGCGTTTTGATGTTGCTGCTGGTATCAGCAGGAGGAAGTGCTTTACGTTGTTTGTGTATTGCTGCTGGATGACCAGCAGTTGGTATTTAGAATCGCGTATCCTAAGCGACGTCGTTTGGATTAGTTGTTGCGACGCCTTTTTGAATTGTATTATTTATTACACGAGTCGACGATTTTAGTGCACCTGCTGATTTGGGAATTGCGCACGTAGGAATCAGTCGTTGGTTTTCCCTTGATTCCTGCTGATTTTGTCGGTGGAAATGCGTTCCTGCTGGTAGCAGCAGTTGAGAGTTATTTATAGAGAGACTTAGTCTTCGTTGTGGATTACCAATTTCCATACTTAGAGAAATATTTCCCAATCTTCGTTCTCTGTTCTTCAACCCTTGGTCACTATTCACCGTGAGCTTCTCCGGTAGATTCCCGTCGTTTCCGGCCGTTGTTTTGGACAGTTGAGGTAGCGTTGGACTCCTCTCGAAGAGCTCTTTCACCCTATATCTTTTGTAGAGGCTGTTGTTAGCTGGAGCAAAAGCACGAAGTTGCTGTTCGTGTTCGTACGTTTCGAAGTTGCAGGTAGCTTTTGAATTAGCTTCGAGATCTTGTTCCTAGCCTTTCTATTAGCTTCCTGTTAAGTTGTATGGGTTAATTGAGAGCTGGCTTTAGTATTTAAACTCCAGCCGTGAGATTTATTAGCAACCCGTTGGATTTATGTTCTGTATGCCGTGTGTTTAGCAGGATTTTACCAGAGTCTTCGGGATTTCTCGCAGTGTTATTGTTGCTCAGTATAAGGTACGGATTTGAGCTTTTATTACAGCGAGATTATGGCTTGGATGAATGGTAGTCGCTGGTATGGGGATTCGCCGTGCCTGCTGGTTGTGCTCTGTTGTGAATTGTGTATGCTATTTGTGTATTTGCTGCGTTGCATATGTTTATATGCTTGCATTCTAGCCTGTTGCATACACGCATGGAAATCCTATCCAGTTGTAGTAGTCTTTGTACCATTGTTGCATTGTTATTGTTTTCTTACCAGGATGTGAGAGCGAGCGGCAATACCGCACTCTCAACTCCCTGTTGGGATCGTAGCCACCATGCGCCGAGTGGTTAATTACCACAGTTCATGGGCGAGGCAACGGCAGGTCGAGTTGTTTGATGCATCCGGTAAGAGGGTGTAGTATCATGGCGAGTGGCTCACTACCACACTGTGAACTCACCCCGTGGCCACCGTACGTTGTCAATGTTTCTTGGAGCTATGTTTGAGTTCCTTAGCTCCCTTGTGGGTCGAGCTTTCCATTGTTCCTTGGCGTCTCATGCATAGCACCTGCATTCTTGCTGTTATTTCTGTTGTATTATTGCTCTCCGTACTGGGGTTTGACCCCATGTCCCTCCGGGGCTTGGTTTGTTTCTTTGTTGCGTTGTTTTCAGGAAACCCAGGTTCTACAGCTGGTCGTGGCTTTAACCCAGCTGGTGGTGCCCCAGGAGGTGGCTAGTGTGTCCCAGAAGCATATAGCATATATATATATATGTATCAGTTAGCCAGGGGGATGCCCTGTGCTTTGTTGTTGTACCCGTAAGGGGAGATATGATACATGTTGAACTTATGTATGCTTTGTTGTTAAATGTTTATGATTTGAGAAACTTATTTTAAGTATTGTTGTATTTTAAATTATATGTTTTAAACCGTCGGGCCTAAAAGCGAAAATTTTACCCTCTTTTTGATAGCTTCCGCATGTGTTTATCTGTTGAGAGCACGAGGCCTGACACGAGTTCTGGTTGGACCGAGTGGTGTTTCTGGTTCACGTGATTTCTGTCGATGGTATTTCTGTGGATCCCAGTAAGGTTGAGGCTGTTCTCAACTGGGAGCGTCCCAAGAATGTTGCTGAGATTCGTAGTTTCTTGGGTTTGGCTGGCTATTATCGGTGTTTTATAGAAGTATTTTCTAGTATAGCTAAGCCAATGATGCAGTTGACTCATAAAGACAATAGGTTTGTGTGGACTGAGCAATGCGAGAATAGTTTTCTGTTGCTCAAGGAGAAGCTAACTACTGCGCCTGTGTTGGCCTTGCCGTGTGGTTCAGGTGGTTTTGTTGTTTGTGCAGATGCTTCCTTGAATGGATTGGGTTGTGTGTTGATGCAGAATGGTCGAGTCATTGTGTATGCCTCTCGGCAGTTGAAGCCGCATGAGACTCGTTACCCAGTTCATGATTTGGAGTTAGCAGTAGTGGTTTTTGCTTTGAAGATTTGGCGCCACTACCTTTATGGTGAGCAGTTTGTGGTGTACTCCGACCATAAGAGTCTTCAGTATCTGTTTTCTCAGTCAGATTTGAATATGAGACAATGTAGATGGATGGATCTGCTTAAATATTTTGGTTGTGAGATCAAATATCAGCCTGGGAAGATGAATGTAGTTGCTGATGCATTGAGCAGGAAGGCTCAAGTGGCGATGCTGACTTCGATTCAGATTCCGAAGGTCCATGAGCATCTAAGAACTACTGGTTGGCGTTATACCCAGCTAAGGATTATGTTGTGGTGTCTTCTTTCCAAGTTGAGCCACAGGTTGTTGCTAGCATTAGGGCAGCTCGGAGGACTGATCCATCCATCCATGAGTTGAAGCTGAAAGTGAGAGCTGGACAGTTGGAAGACTATTCTGTCTCTTCTGATGGTTGTTTGAGGTTTCGTGGCAGGCTGGTTGTGCCAAATCTGATTGACCTGAAGGAAGAGATCTTGCGAGAAGTGCATTGCAGTAGATACAGTGTCCATCCTGGTTCAAGGAAGATGTATCATGCTTTGAAGCAGCATTACTGGTGGGCAGGTTTGAAGAGTGATGTTGCTGATTTTGTAGCCCGATGTCTGAATTATCAGCAAGTCAAGGCTGAGAGGATGAGACCTGATGGTCTGTTGCAAAGCTTAGAGGTGCCCCAATGGAATTAGGAGCACATATCTATGGATTTCGTCACGCATTTGCCTCGTTCTAGCATAGGTTGCGATGCGGTTTGGGTTGTGATAGACCGATTGTCGAAGTCTGCGTACTTCATTCCCTACAACATGACCTATTCGTTGAAGAAGATGGCGAAGCTGTACATAGATTTTGTGGTGCGTTGGCATGGTCTGCCAGTTTCGATTGTTTCAGATCGTGATCCTAGATTTACTTCCAGGTTTTGGAAGAGCTTACAAACAGCTTTGGGTACTAGATTGGTTATGAGTACAGCGTGTCACCCCCAGACAGATGGCCAATCTGAGAGGACTATCCAGATTTTAGAGGATATGTTGAGAGCTGTTCTGATGGACTTTAGTGGTAGCTGGCAAGATTCTTTGTCTTTGGTTGAGTTTTCCTACAATAACAGCTATCAGGTCACGATTGGAATGGCACCATTTGAGGCTTTGTATGGCAGAAAGTGCAGATCGCCGATATGTTGGGAAGAAGTGGAGGAGAAGCAGTTGTATTCTCCAGAGTTTATGTAGCAGATGAGAGATCAGGTGGATTTGATTCGGCAGTGAATGAAAGCTGCACAATATCGCCAAGCTAGTTATGCGAATAAGAGGCGTAGGCCTTTAGAATTTGAGGTTGGTGATCTAGTTTTCCTTAAGTTTTCTCCTTTCCACAGTGTTATGAGATTCAGTCTCAAGGGAAAGTTAGCTCCTCGTTATGTTGGTCCTTATGAGATAGCTGAGAGGATTGGCCCTTTGGCTTACCGTTTGCTGTTGCCTCCAGATTTGTCTTCCTTACATGATGTGTTTCATGTTTCGATGTTGAGGAAGTATGAGCCAGATCCCTCGCATCTGTTGAGACTGACGAGGTGGAGTTAGATCGGACCTTGAGTTATGTTGAATATCCCTTGCAGATCTTGGATAGAAAAGAGAAACAGCTGAGGAACAAGTCCATTCCCTTGGTAATGGTTCAGTGGAGCAAACATGGTAGGGAGAAATCTACGTGGGAACTGGAAGAAAATATGCAACGTGAGTGGCCGCATCTATTTGAGTTAGTGGTGTAGCAGATTCCAGTAGTTGGTTCTTTGTTATTTCCCGGTAGATGTTAGCTTAAGTTCTTTTCCCCAGTTATCTTGAACTCTTGATTTGGAGTTGAATGATTTTGAGGACGAAATCCTGCTTTAGTGTGGGAGATGTGAGACCCGAAAAGCAGATGAGATTAATTGAGTTAATTAATCGGATTTTATTGGATTCAGATTTGAGCGAATGAGTCTGGATTTTCAGCTTTGAGTCGATAGGCTTGGAGAAGCTATCGGGTTTTGTATCTGTCCTGGGTATCGCTGCGTGATCGCGTTCAGCAGTCGTAGCAAGATCTGTTGTCGCTAGTGTTCAGTGGTGAGCTAGCGTGCTTCTGTAGCGAGTAGCTAAACTACGTCGTTTGGATTAGTTGGAACGACAGCGTTTTGGTTTAGCGGGCAAGACTCAGCAGTGAACAGCTTTGGTCTTCAGATTTGAGATAGATCTGATGTTAGAGAGCGACGCCGTTTTGGAATTCAGATTTCGTTGGCGCTAGAGATTCAGATCTGAGTAGCGTGTGACGTGTCCAGTTGCGACAGTAGCCTTTGCGCGACGTCCTTTTAGTTAGTAGAGATCTGCTTTGGCATAGAGTGAGATCTGTTGCGAGATCTGGATGCGAGCGGGAATATCAGCTTTGAGATTTAAGTTGTCGGTGAGATCTGTTCAGCGGTCTTGGATAGATCTGAGTATATAAGAGGACTTGGTCTTTGTTGCTTTGTATTGTTTCCCGACACTTAGAATATTTCCCGATTGTTGATCTCTGTCGTGATACCCTAGCTACTGTTCACCGAACCTTATCTTCTTCGATTTTCGATGGTAGACAGCTCCAATTGAAGTGAGAGTGGTAGCGTTGGACTCCTCTTGCTGAGACACTTCGTTTGGATATTGCTTTTGGACGTTTTCTTGAAGCTGGTGAGGTGTGCAAAGACATCTCCCTTCTGTAGTCTGTTAGCTTTCCGTCCTAGCTTATTGGGGTAAGTGTTCAGACCCTGCCTTGTGTTTGTTTAGAGCTCTCTGTTGATATAGAGGGGTAGTATAGCGCTGGTCGAGTTGTAGCTCCCGGTTGTTTCTTTTCTGTGTTTCGGTCCTTGAGTAGTTGTTTGTGATTGGCTTAGCAGGTGTGAGATCTACGTTGCTCGGACCCTGTTTGTAGTAATTGTTGCATAGAAGACTTGAGGTACCGATGTGAGCTTGCTTACAGCATTGAGATTGGCATGGATATGTGCTCATGATTGCTTTTTTGTGATGCTGTGTATATTGTCTTGTTATCTGTTGCATTTTGTTGCACTGCATACACGCATCTGTTCCATGCCGTTATCAGATCTCTTGTAGCCATGTCTTGCTTTCTGATTGAGCGTGCCAGGGTGCTTGTAGAGACGCGCGGGAACTCCCATCCCTCATCTCCCTGCTGGGACTGTTAGCCATCATGAGCGGAGTGGTTAGCTCCCACATCTCATGTGTTGGGCAACAGCAGGTTGAGCGTTGATAATGCACCTGGTACCGTGTGCTGAGACGAGTGGGTAGTTCCCATATACTCACACACATTGTGGCCACTGCCTCCTGTTCGGATTTCAGTTGTTGAGCTGTCCTTGGAATCCTTTGGCTCCCTGTGATCGGTTGTAGCCTTGATCTCATGCATAGCATTTGCATTTTATCTGTTGCTATCTAACTGCTGTTTTTCAGTTTCTCTCCGTACTAGGGTTTGACCCCTGTCCCTCTGGGCCTTGGTTGTTTGTTGCCTGTGTGTGTTTTCAGGTTATCATGGTTACTCTGCTGGTCGTGGATTGGACCCAACTGGAGGTGCCCTAGGAGGTGGTTAGAGTGTCCTAGTTAGCGTATAGCATATTATGTATCAGTACTGTTAGCCGAGGGTTGTCATGTGCTTTGTAGTAGTGGTTGTAAGGTACTTGATATATGTTTTAATGTTGTACGGTTGTACTGAGTGATTTTAATTACTGGGATATTTTGAGTATTGTTGTATTTTAAAGTATATGTTTTAATAGTCAGGCCAAAGCGAAAATTTTAAGCCACTTTTGTATGCTTCCGCTATTGTTTTATGTGGTTTAACTCTGTATTGTGCACGAGGCCTGACAGCACTGGTTCAGGAGGAGTGTCTTGTGGACAGTGCGGTGGTAGGCACATGATTTCGCAGTGTCGTGGAGTTCAAGGGACTTGCCACAACTGTGGGCAGCCTGGACACTTTCTGAGAGTGTGTCCTTTGTTGAGGGGACAGTCTTCGGTTCCTTCGCAGCAAGGTTCGGCTGGTGGTTCTTCATAGAGGCCGTAACCTCCTGCACCGACCCAACGATCTGGATTCCAACCCCGTGAACCTTATAGGTTTGGAGGACCTTTGAGGCCACAGTTTCCGGGACCTCAACGGGCTCAGGTGAATGCTTTGTCGAGGGAGCAGGCTGATGAGATACCTAGTGGAGTTATCGCAGGTACATGCTCTATCTTTTTCTTGCGGGAGTTTTATTTGATACAGGAGCATCACACTCCTTTGTTTCTACATGGTTTATGCATTAGTGTGGGTTGAGAGTTACCCCACTGTGTGATGTTGTATCTGTGTCCACTCCTGCTGGTGTGTGGTTGTTGTCTCGTGAGATTGTGGTGGATTGTGTGATTCGGTTTGATCAAAATGTGATAGTGGAGAATTTGATATCGCTGGAAATGAGGGATTTTGATTGCATCTTGGGAATGTATGTGTTGTCCAGCTATAAGGCTACTGTTGATTGTTTCCATGGTGTGGTGAGATTTTGCCCTGAGTCGGGAGAGAAGTGGGATTTCTACGGTGCTGATTCGCGCTCGAAGATTCCACCAGTGTCCGCCATGGAGATGTCTAGTCTGTTATCGCTGGGTAACGTTGGATTCATGATCTATGCGTTTGATGTTTTCCAAGAGTCGCGTTTGGAGTTGAGTGATATACCGATTGTCAAAGAGTTTCCAGATGTGTTCCCAGACGAGATTCCTGGATTCCCTCCTAGAAGAGAGATTGATTTCAGTATAGAGTTGGTGCCAGGGACAGCCCCATTTCTAGACCGCCATGGAGATGTCTAGTCTGTTATCGCTGGGTAACGTTGGATTCATGATCTATGCGTTTGATGTTTTCCAAGAGTCGCGTTTGGAGTTGAGTGATATACCGATTGTCAAAGAGTTTCCAGATGTGTTCCCAGACGAGATTCCTGGATTCCCTCCTAGAAGAGAGATTGATTTCAGTATAGAGTTGGTGCCAGGGACAGCCCCATTTCTAGAGCTCCGTATCGGTTGGCGCCAGCTGATCTGAAAGAACTCAAGGACCAGTTGAGAGATCTTCTTGAGAAAGGCTTCATCCGACCGAGTATGTCTCCTTGGGGAGCTCCGATTTTGTTTGTAAAGAAGAAAGATGGGTCTATGAGGATGTGCGTAGATTTCCGGCAGTTGAATAAAGCAACGATCAAGAATAAGTATCCGTTGCCGAGGATTGATGATTTGTTTGATCAGTTGCAAGGATCGGCCGTATACTCGAAGATTGACTTGCGCTCTGGTTATCACCAGTTGCGAATTAGAGACGCTGATGTAGCGAAGACAGCTTTCCGGACGAGATACGGGCATTACGACTTTCTTGTGATGCCTTTTGGATTGACGAATGCCCCAGCTGTTTTCATGGATTTGATGAATCGCGTCTTCAGCGAGTATATCGATCGATTCGTGATAGTCTTCATAGATGACATCTTGGTGTATTCGAAGAGTTTCAGAGAGCATAAGGAGAACCTGAGACTGGAATTGCAGAATTTGAGAGACTCGCAGTTGTATGCCAAGTTCAGCAAGTGTGAATTTTGGCTAGACAGAATAATCTTTTTGGTCATGTGATTTCTGCACAAAGCATCTCTGTGGATCCTAGTAAGGTTGAAACGGTTCTTAACTGGGAGCGATCGAGGAGTGTTTCCGAGATCCGTAGTTTCTTAGGTTTGGCCGGCTATTATAGGCGTTTCGTTGAGAAGTTCTCTTTGATAGCAAGGTCGATGACGCAGTTGACTCAGAAAGATAGGAAATTTGTTTGGACTGATGAGTGCGAGTCGAGTTTTCAGACACTTAAGGAGAAGTTGACTATTGCTCCTGTGTTGGCTTTACCGTCTGGATCTGGAGGTTTTGTTGTTTTCTCCGATGCTTCTCTGAGTGGGTTGGGATGGTTCTGATGCATAACGGGTACGTGATTGCGTATGCGTCTCGACAGTTGAAGCCCCATGAGACGAGGTACCCCGTTCATGACTTGGAATTGGCAGCGATTGTCTTTGCCTTGAAGATCTGGCGTCACTATCTGTATGGCAAAGAGTTCGTGGTGTACACCGACCACAAGAGTTTGAAGTATATCTTCACCGAGTCAGATCTAAATAGAGACAGCGTCGTTGGATGGAGTTGCTCAAGGATTTTGATTGTTAGATTCAGTATCAGCCTGGGCGGATGAACTTGGTAGCCGATGCTTTGAGTAGGAAAGCCCAGCCTGCGATGCTATCTTTCAGTATCTCGAGAATCCACGAGCAGTTGGGTATTTCTGGTTGGCGGTTTCAACCGAGTGATCAGTACTTCATCGTTTCTTCTATTCAGGTTGAACCACAGATTGTGATGAACATCAGGGAGGCACAAAGGACTGATCCTTATGTCCATGAATTGAAGATTAAGGCTCAAAATGGTCAGTCTGATGATTTTACTGTTGCTTCTGATGGGTGTTTAAGATTTCGAGGGAGATTGGTGGTTCCGAACCTGATTGATTTGAAGGAAACTATAATGAATGAAGCGCATTGTAGGCGGTACAGTGTGCATCCGGGCGAGAGAAAGATGTATCATGCCCTGAAGTCTCGCCACTGGTGGGCAGGCATGAAGAGCGACATTTCGGGTTTTGTTGCTCGATGTTTGAACTGTCAGCAGGTCAATGTCGAAAGAATGAGACATGGTGGATTGTTGCAGAGTTTAGAAGTGCCTCAGTGGAATTGGGAGCACATCGCCATGGAATTTGTGACTCATTTACCTCGATCGAGTAGGGGATGCGATGCGATTTGGGTGGTGATTGATAGACTCTCGAAGTCAGCCCATTTCATTCCCTATGATGTGAGGTGTTCGACGAAGAAAATGGCGAGACTGTACATCGACCATGTGGTTAGATTGCATGGAGTGCCTGTTTCGATAGTGTTCGACAGAGATCCAAGGTTCACATCGAGATTCTGGAAGAGTTTGCAAGCAGCTATGGGTTCGAGTTGGCAATGAGCACTGCTTATCATCCTCAGACAGATGGCCAATCTGAGAGAACCATTCAGACTTTAGAAGATATGCTGCGAGCAATTGTAATGGATTTCGTTGGTGGCTGGCAGGATTCGCTATCCTTGGTTGAGTTTTCTTATAACAACATATACCAAGTGACTATCGGGATGGCTCCATTCGAAGCGTTGTATGGTCACAAGTGTAGATCTCCGATCTGCTGGGAAGAAGTTGGTGAGAAACAACTTTCGACCCCTGAGTTCGTGCAGCATATGAGAGATCAGGTTTCGTTGATTCAAAGTAGAATGAAGGCTGCACAAGATCGCTTCACTAACTATGCTAACAAAAAATGCCGACCTCTGGAATTTGAAGTTGGTGACCGAGTGTTCCTTAAGATTTCTCCTTTCAAGAGCGTGATGAGGTTCAGATTCAAGGGCAAGTTATCTCCCAGATTTGTTGGTCCTTTCGAAATTGTTGAAAGAATTGGAAATTTGGCTTATAGATTGCAGTTTCCTGAAGAGTTAGCAGCGATACATGATGTTTTTCATGTGTCAATGTTGAGGAAATATAAGCCAGATCCGTCCCATGTACTGAGGACTGATGAAGTTGAGCTAGATTCTGCCTTGAGCTATATTGAATATCCAGTTCAGATTCTGGGATAGGAAGGAGAAGCAGTTGAGGAATAAAATTATTCCGTTGGTGATGGTTTAATGGAGTAAGCATCGCAGGGAGGAAGCCACTTGGGAAGTAGAAGAGAAGATGAAACAAGAATGGCCTCATCTGTTTGAGCTTTGACAGTGGCGTTGTGTTGGTTAGTTGTAGTCTTCTGATTTATTCTTCCCTGTGTTTGCCTTTGATTTTGAGGACGAAATCTCTTAAGGTGGGGAGAATGTGAGGATTGAGATTCGAAAATTGGTGAATAATCGGGAGTTATGGATTTTCGAATTTCAGATTTTGTTTAGAGTAGTTCAGATTCGAGTCGCTAGGCGCTATCGGAAGAAATCTGTTTTGAAATTGGAGTTTATTCGTTGAGTCCTTCTATAGAGATCTGGTCTCAGTTAGTATTCAGATGTGAGTGCTCAGTTGAGGTGTTAGCGAGTGACATCTGAGTAGTAGAGGTTGGCGCGAGTAGTGATGCGTCGTCGTTTTGCAATTTCAGATGTCTCGCTAGTGGATGAAATCTGTTCAATGGCGTGAACAGATGTCAACGCGGGTCAACGATGCTGTGTAGCCAGCGAACGCATATGTGAGAGTTGACGCAAGAGGTGAAACGTGTTAGTCAACACATCTGAGTTGACTGGTGTTGGTAGCGTGATTCAGATGTGTCTAGCTAGAGAGATCTGATTTAGATGTGGAAGCTCTGCTACATTGTTTTGATTAGTTAGCGCGACGTCGTTTGCTGTTGTGCGTTAGCGGAGCGTAGCGAAGTCTGATTCGTGATAGCTGAGCCAGCCGTAAGTGAGCGCTGGATTCAGATGTTTATTGCAAGATGGGATCTGAGTTGTTAAGAACAAAATCTGGATTCGAGGATTTAAATATAAGTGTTGATCGACACTTAGCGTATTTTTCGAACCCGACATTTCTTATCATCTTCCCCAGTGAAACCCTCGATAGTTACTGTTCACCAAACACTATTTCTCCGATTTACCGTCGATTTCCGCCGTAGTTTGGAGCCAGATGGGTGGCGCTGAACTCGTCTCCCTTAGCCCTTTCGATTGTTACCAGTTAGGCGACCTGAGTCGACGCATAGGAGGAGCACGAAGAAATTTCAGTCTTCGTGAATTTCTGCGACAGCTGACCCGAGATTTCTTTAGCTCGTTTGAGCTCCTGGGTAAGTGTTTCCTTACTGTTCTAGTCGGTAGAACCTGTGTTGGTAGTTAGAACTAGATATGAGTTCTGATCGTAGGCAGTAAGGAGTAGAAGTTCAGATTTGAGCTAAGTTATGAGATGTCTTGACAAATTTGAGTTCCCAGGCAGTTCCTGCGTTCTAGTCGGTAGAACCTGTGTTGGTAGTTAGAACTAGATATGAGTTCTGATCGTAGGCAGTAAGGAGTAGAAGTTCAGATTTGAGCTAAGTTATGAGATGTCTTGACAAATTTGAGTTCCCAGGCAGTTCCTGCTGTGTTTGAAGAGGCCAGTAAGGAAGCGGGTTTGAGCAGGCTGAGGTTGTCGTGCCCTGGTGAGATCTGTTGAGGTAGAAACTGAGATCAGAGGTACGAATTGAGCTTCTGATTATAGTTTTGGCATAAGCGTGTAGTATTTTGGAGCATGAATGTTGTTCTGTGTATTCTGTGCTTTACGTGAAACATGTTTGGCTCATTGCTTGAATTGTATGCTCTGTTTTACGTAATTTGTGCATGTTGAAATCAGATTTGAATTTCATGGCATACATGTATACATATTGAGCCTGATGATTGATTGAAAACCCGAGAAAGAGCCACGTTGTGATCGGCAGACAGATGTGTCGTGCCTGAAAGATCCAACGCTATCATCGGAGTGGTGACCGACTGATTCGTCGTGTCTAAATACCACCGAGCTGTGATGGGTAATTGAGTGGCCAGTCCTAAAGATCACGGACCGATGATTTCCCCTGCTGATTGGTTGTACGTGGTATAGAGGCTCGCCTTTGATTTTACAGCTGACTTGTTGGCCTAGTTTGACCAATTCTTTGACAGCCCTCATGAATTCATGTTTTGATATACTGCATGTTTATGAGTTGCTGTTGTCTTAGTGCTCTTCGTACTGAGGTTTGACCTCATGTTTCTTTTCCTGCTTTTGTAACGCCTAGAATTTCCTGACTACGTAGACATGAGTGCATGACTAGGAGGAAAGTATTTTAGATGATTACATGTCTTATTATGTGATTTATTTATGATTTTTATGTTGCATGGTATGCATGTGCTATTTTTCAGTCTGCTTGAGCTACGGACGCGTGGACGAGATTAGGGTCGACCGGAATAAAGATAATTGAGATTTTTAAGTTATGAGATTTTTAAGAATGAATTTATTTTATTTTAAGCAAATATTTTTGGAAATTGGGATTTTTATAATTATTTTGGAGGGGAACCCGTTTTTCGCCTATACGGACTGTTATATTGAGTTTTAAGGCATTTTAAATTATGAGGAGGCCTAAAATTTCGAAATTTTGTAATCTTTAAAGCCCAAGTATGATTTTTTTTAAGCACCTTTTAATTTAATTAGAAGGGCAAACCGTTATTTTTCTTAATTAAAGCCATAGGGGTCATTATAGGCACTTTCATTATTCCTTAAACACAAGTTTGCACAAACCTAGCCTCCTCTCCACACAAACAGACGTCCTCTCCACTACATTAGCACACAAACTTTCAAAAATATTCAGACTTTGAAGGAGCTTGGTGATCCGAATCCGGCGGCGCCCCGATCTCGTGTCTAGAACGTCCGTACCTCGCAGATCTACGTCTTCTTCAACCCAGGCATGTGATATCTTTTCGTTTTCTCACCATTTAAATCATATTAAACTGTTTTAATGAAATTATGCATGAATTTCTTGTGTTCTATTCAGATCTATGCATCTTTAATTGAGATCCATGCATATCACACGAAGTTTCACTACGTTTCTAATTGTTGCATGAATTTTCTTCGGCTAAGGGGCTGTTCTTGAGGGATGTGGCTCGAGTCTAGGTGGTCCATGGGGATCCTAGGGTAGTCTAGCAACATCCAAGGTCGGGATTCGATGGCTGGTTCGTGGCACAACCACGGCTGGACCAAGAACTAGACAAGGGTGGCGCATCGCCTTGCGCCGTGCGCATGTCACGTGTTCCTAGCCCTCGTGCGGGAGTTTTAGTCCATGTTTGGGGCCATGATTGGTCCCATTGGAACCGTACGGACCTGGGGGAGGTCCAGTCGGAGGGGATCCGGCCAGTGGTGGCCGGAGCATGTAGTTTGAATGGGAAGAACAGCCGCTGGTCGCGGCTGCGCGCATGTGCGTGTGCGTGAGTTCGGTTTAGGGCATTGTTGTGAGTGGTTCGGTTCAATTGAACCGGATTGGTTCGGTTGGATTGGATTGGTTCTTTGAGTCTCGAGTCAAAGTTTTTTAAAATGGGGTTAAGTTATTTTAATTATGAACCTGTTATTTTAATTATTATGTCAAAGGTCCAATTTTAAAGAAAATAGCCAGAAGTCAAAATTGAGTCAAACATTTTAAATAATTTAAGTTATGTTTAATTTAAGTTTTTAGCCAAAATTAGGGCTTTTGGTATTTTATTGGAGTCAAAATCGATTTTTGGGATTTAATTTGGTCAAAATCAGTCTTTTGGTCAAAAATCGGCTTTCGAGGTCAAAATTGAATTAAATTGATTTTAAAAGTCAAAATCGATTTTAATAAGTCCCAAATTGATTTTTAGAAGTCAAAATTGATTTTAATTAGTCCCTTTTAGTCTTGATTTTAAGAAATCAAAGATTTAAAGAAAATAGGCAAAAATGAGAAAAAGCGGTGAACCTTCGTTTCATCGGCCGTGTTTAGATCAATGTTTGGTTTAGAAGTGGTGAGCCAGGCCCCGAATTCAATCATTGACCGAAGTAGAAAAATGTAGAAGCCCGTAAGTGTAAATTTAATTATATATGTAGTATTTTATGTACGTAAACGTCTTCAAGGAAATGATTATTATACATTAACGGACTAAGTTTTAAATTACATGATTTTAAGAAATTCACGCATCAAGAGATTTTATTAAATGATCAGGAATGTTTTTTTTAAGTTAAAACCCGTGGATTTAAGTGATGTGGCAAAGTCTACGATGGGAGTTAGCCGGGTAGCCCCGCCCGGGGATCCCCTATTTTTAGGTGATTATAGGGCCTATGGATCCATGTGATCACGACATGGTGAAGTGGCAATTATAGGAGTTGTGACATATAGGGACCCTCGTGTGGTATCAGGGTGAACTACACCGCCACGTACGTTGGTTATTATGACTGATCAGTCATACGTCCGCTCACATTCACTGATACGACTCATACATTTTTCAGTTTACGTTATGCCATGCCTTATATGTTATATGATATGTTATGATATGAAATGTATGATATGAAATGTTTTAAGATCATGCACGCTTTAACGTTATTTTAATTACAAGTATGTGCTTGAATGTGATTTTATTATTATGTACTTCGTTATGTATTACGATAGAGTATGCTGAGCCTCTAGGCTCACTAGGTTTAAATGGTGCAGGTGATGACCCTGCCGATGAGCACATCCCGACTGGCGGTGAGGACGTCTGAGCGCCTGTTGCAGCAGTACCCCGAGACCGCCTTTATGTTTTAGTCTGTCATGATACAGATATTGATTTTTAAACATGTTAACTTTCAGCATTTTTACTCAGTGAATATATTCCGCTTGAATGTTTCAACGTTTTTAAATATTCCTTTATCTATGTTTAAATTATTTTTGAGAAAATGATTTAGAAATGTTTTAGAAAGGAACGAGCCATACTTTAAGTTTATGTTTGCTTCCGCATATGTTTTTAAAAAAAAATTCTAGAGTTTGGTTCGTTTCAGTTGATATCAGAGCGGTGGTTCTGATGGGGTACTTGCCTGCTGCGTGGAGCTCAGAAGTCGCACTACCAGTCTGTGAGTTTTATTATTTTATTATTTATGTTTATGTTATCATGTTGTATGTTCTAGCCTTGCATGATATTTTTGGCCTTAGAATTTTAAAAATAGACGCTTAGTCATGCACTTAGATTTACGTGATAAGGTTTTGGTGTATAAGAACAATGCCTCCCCGACGTGCTAGGACCCCACAGGATGGTGCTTCACCTCCTCCTCCTCCCCCACCACCTAAGTTGACTCCGTACGAGAGAGCTAGCGTGGACATGCTAGCTGGGATTATCAGGCTATTAGAGCATCAGTCAGAGCGACCCGGGAAGGTGCATGAAGAGGACATTGTAGAGAGATTCCGTAAGCAGGGACCTAAGGAGTTTGCTGGAACCACTGATGCACTTGTTGCAGAGGAGTGGATTCGATCCATGGAGACTATATATGACTACATGGGGCTGGCGGACGCCGACAAGGTCCGATGTGCTATTTTCATGCTGAAGGGAGACGCTGCCCTATGGTGGAGGGCGCAGTGGTTGGGCTGTATCTGGAGAGCCTGTCTTGGGGAGAGTTCAAGAAAGTCTTTTACGAGAAGTATTTTTCTGTAGATGCCCGGAGCCAGCTGATTCGGGAGTTTATGAGTCTCCGCCAGGGAGACAAGTCGGTTGCCGAGTATGTGAGTCAGTTTGAGCGAGGGTGTACCTTTGTGCCCTCGATTGCTACAGTTGAGAGTGCGAAGTTGAGGCAGTTTACTGATGGACTGGGACCTGACATCCGCCACGATGTCAACATGGCGGACGTGGAGACCTATATGGCGGCAGTGAACAGAATTATCGGTCTGAGAGGGGCCGGAAGGATATGATGGAGGATTTTCAGAGGAAGAGACAGATGCAGCAGCCCGTCAGGGTCCAGCCTTCACAGCCACCAGCGAAGAGACCTTTTCTGGGGCCTTCTAAGGGCCCATCTCAGCAGCAGCAGAGGTCGCAACAGCAGGGGGCCAGCGCCCCTAGACCTGCAGAGTTTCCAGTCTGCAAGGAGTGCAGTAAGCGGCATCCAGGACCTTGTATGCTAGGGACTGGCAGATGTTTTCACTGCAAGGATCCAGGGCATGTTTCTAGGGACCGCCCTAAGAGGAGACAGGGTACTGGTCGCGAGTTCGTGATGCAGGATGAGGCTGCAGATCCGGACACGACTTTGCTCACAGGTATTCCATTTAGATTTTTGTCGTTTCCGTGTTTTGCCATGTCATTAACTTGGTATTTTAGAACTGCATGCTAGATAGAGCACTGCTAGGAAACTTGTTGCCTTAGTTGCTAGGTGAACATAGGTGGGAACTGTATGACTTCTAGGACTTGGCTTGAGAACTTTGACGGATAGGACAAGCGAACTTAGAACTGTTTTAGGTATCTAGTCTGCTTTTTGGGATTTATTATGACCCTAAATGCGTACCTGTGTGACGTTTATGTTTCAGGCGAGATTCGTGTGCTCGGGGTCACTACACTCGCTTTGCTAGACTCAGGGGCGACCCACTCGTTTATTTTGAGTGCATTCACACAGAGGATGGGAATTATTCCAGAGAGCATGGGGGTAGCTCTCGCCGTGACGGTTCCGTCAGGAGAGGAGTTGACGACGACCAGCGTCGTACAGGGTCTGACGATGACGTTTCAGGATCATACAATTAGAGCAGATTTGGTCGTTTTGCCGATGACAGGATTCTACCTCATCCTAGGCATGGATTGGCTAACATATTTTGGAGCCGTGATTGATTTCCAGCAGAGGATAGTTTCTATCCGACTACCAGGGCAGGAGGCCTTCTTATTTGAGGCAGCTAGGAGGCCGTGGAAGCCCAGGTTCATATCCTTTCTACAAGCCAGGAAGCTAGTTGAGCATGGTTGTCAGGCATTCTTGGCCAGCGTTACCGCTTCTGGAGTTTCAGTAGGCCCTTCACTATCCGATGTGGAGGTAGTCAGAGATTATGCAGACGTCTTTCCTGATGACGTAGTGGGAGTTCCACCGGAGCGAGAGGTGGAGTTTTCTATTAGCTGATGCCAGGGACAGTGCCTATCTCTAAGTCACCTTATCGATTAGCTCCTACCGAGATGAAGGAGCTTAAGGAGCAGATTCAGGAGTTGCTTGATTAGGGGTTCATTCGCCCTAGCTTTTCTCCATGGGGCGCGCCAGTGTTTTTTGTGAATAAGAAGGATGGTAGCATGAGACTGTGCATTGACTACCGGGAGCTGAACAGAGTCACAGTGAATAATAAGTATCCACTCCCGAGGATTGAGGATTTATTTGATCAGTTTCAGGGAGCTTCGGTGTTCTCTAAGATTGATCTGAGATCTGGCTATCATCAGCTGAGAGTTAGAGAGGAGGACATGTCCAAAACTGCTTTTAGGACACGCTACGGCCACTACGAGTTTTTGGTGATGCCGTTTGGCTTGACGAATGCCCCAGCCATTTTCATGGATCTGATGAACAGGGTATTTAGGCAGTATCTAGACCAATTCATCATTGTGTTCATCGACGATATTATGATCTATTCGAGGAGCTTGGAGGAGCACAGACAGCACTTGCAGACGGCTTTGTAGACTTTGAGAGAGCATAGATTGTATGCCAAGTTCAGCAAGTGCGAGTTTTGGTTAGAGTAGGTGGCTTTCTTAGTGCATATTGTAGCGAGAGATGGGATTTATGTGGACCCATCGAAGGTGGAGGCAGTGCAGAACTGGGGGATTCCGAGTAATGCAGCGGAGATTCGTAGTTTCTTGGGCTTGGCATGTTATTATCGCAAGTTCATCAAGGGCTTCTCTTCTATTTCAGTGCCCTTGACAGCCTTGACCAAGAAGAATACGAAGTATGTGTGGAGTACCTAGTGTCAGAGGAGCTTCGATCCGCTGAAGGAGGTCCTTACTTCAGCACCAGTGTTAGCTATGCCAGTGGACCACGAGGAGTTTGTGGTTTACACAGATGCTTCTTTGAGAGGTTTGGGTGCAGTTCTGATGCAGGGTGGTAAGGTTATTGCTTATGCGTCGAGGCGGCTGAAGAGTTATGAGCAGAACTATCCGACGCATGATTTGGAGCTTGCTGCAGTGGTGTTTGCGCTGAAGATTTGGAGGCATTATTTGTACGGCGAGAAGTGTCAGATCGACCACAAGAGCCTCAAGTACTTCTTCACCCAGAAGGAGCTGAACATGAGGAAGCGCAGATGGTTAGAGTTGGTGAAGGATTATGACCGTGACATTAGCTACCATCCGGGTAAGGCTAATGTAGTGGCAGACGCTTTGAGCTGGAAGACCGCAGTGGTGGCTTGTTTGTCAGTTGAGAGGCCACTACAGACTGAGATAGAGAGGTTTGGTCTAGAGCTTTATTCAGGAGGCTATGCGCCGAGTTTAGCAGCACTCACTATTCAGCCGACTCTTCGAGAGCGGATCAGATAGGGGCAGGCCTCCGATGAGCAGTTATAGCAGTGGAGGCAGCGTGATGAGGACAGAGGACGAGGTCTGTATACAGTTGAGGACGCAATAGTCCGTTTCAAAGGCCGTATGTGGGTGCCGAGCACGGGGAAGTTGGGAGCTGAGATCTTATCTGAGGCTCATGCATCGACGTACTCCATCCATCCAGGGAGTACGAAGATGTACAGATATTTTCAGATCTTGTATTGGTGGCCAGGGATGAAGAAGGACATAGGGAGATTCGTGCCTGAGTGCTTGACCTGTCAACAGGTCAAGGCGGAGCACCAGTAACCGGAAGGGTTGTTGCAGCCACTTCCCATTCCTGAGTGGAAGTGGGAGCATATCACGATGGATTTTGTGGTTGGATTGCCCAGGAGTCCCAGAGGGTTCACGGCTATATGGGTGATTGTGGACAGACTCACCAAGTCAGCGCACTTATTATCGATGAAGACTACTTTCACCCTGACGCAGTACGCAGAGCTTTATATTCGAGAGGTGGTCAGATTTCATGGCATACCAGTCTCGATAGTGTCGGACAGAGACACCAGATTCACATCTGTGTTCTGGAGGAGCTTACATGCCGCTTTGGGGACTAGACTGTCGTTCAGTACAGCTTTTCATCCGCAGACATACGGACAGTCAGAGAGGGTCATCCAGATTTTGGAGGATTTGCTCAGATCTTGTGTGATTGATTTTCAGGGTACGTGGGATTCGACTGATTCATCGTGTCGTGGGATGACTGATTTTCAGGGTACGTGGTATTCGACTAATATTCAGGACACATGCATACATATTAAGTCTGATGATTGATTGAGAACCCGAGAAAGGGCCACGTTGTGATCGGCAGACAGATGTGTCGTGCTTGAAAGATTCAACGCTATCATCGGACTGGTGACCGACTGATTCGTCGTGTCTGAATACCACCGAGCTGTGATGGGTAATTGAGTGGCCAGCCCTGAATATCACGAACCTATGATTTCCCCGACTGATTGGCTATGCGTGGTATAGAGGCTCGCCGTTGGTTTGACAGCTGACTTTTTGGCCTAGTTTGACCGATTCTTTGACAGCCCTCATGCATTCATGTTTTGATATACTGCATGTTTATGAGTTGTTGTTGTCTTAGTGCTCTTCGTACTGAGGTTTGACCTCGTGTTTCTTTTCCTGCTTTTGTAACGCCTAGAATTTGCTGACTACGTAGAAATAAGTGCATGACTAGGAGGAAAATATTTTAGATGATTACATGCCTTATTATGTGATTTATTTATGATTTTTATGTTGCATGGTATGTATGTGCTATTTTTCAGCCTGCTTGAGCTACGGACGCGTGGACTAGATTAGGGTCGACCGGAATAAAGATAATTGAGATTTTTAAGTTAAGAGATTTTTAAGAATGAATTTATTTTATTTTAAGCAAATATTTTTGGAAATTGGGATTTTTATAATTATTTTGGAGGGGAACCCGTTTTTCGCCTATACGAGCTGGTATATTGAGTTTTACGGCATTTTAAATTATGAGGAGGCCTAGATTTAGAAATTTTGTAATCTTTAAAGCCCAAGTATGAGTTTTTAAGCATCTTTTAATTTAATTAGAAGGGAAAACCGATATTTTTCTTAATTAAAGCCATAGGGGTCATTATAGGCACTTTCATTATTCCTTAAACACAAGTTTGCACAAACCTAGCCTCCTCTCCACACAACCATCCATCCTCTCCACTCCATTAGCACACAAAATATTCAGACTTTGAAGGAGCTTGGTGATCCAAATCCGACGACGCCCCGATCTCGTGTCTAGAACGTCCGTACCTCGCAGATCTACGTCTTCTTCAACCCAGGCATGTGATATCTTTACGTTTTCTCACCATTTAAATCATATTAAACTTTCTAATGAAATTATGCATGAATTTCTTGTGTTCTATTCAGATATATGCATCTTTAATTGAGATCCATGCATATCACACGAAGTTTCACTACGTTTCTAATTGTTGCATGAATTTTCTTCGGCTAAGGGGCTGTTATTGAGGGCTGTGGCTCGATTATAGATGGTCCATGGGGATCCTAGGGTGTTCTATCAACGTTCAAGGTTGGGAGTCGATGGCTGGTTCATGGCAAAACCATAGCTGGACCAAGAACTAGATAAGGGTGGCGCATCGCCTGGCGCCGTGCGCATGTCACGTGTTCTCAGCCCTCGTGCAGGAGTTGTAGTCCATGGTTGGGGCCATGATTGGTCCCATTGGAACCGGACGGACCTGGGGGAGGTCCAGCCGGAGGGGCTCCGGCCAGTGGTGGCCGGAGCAGGGAGTTTGAATGGGAATAACAGCCGCTGGTCGCGGCTGCACGCATGTGCGTGTGCGTGAGTTCTGTTTAGGGCATTGTTGTGAGTGGTTCGGTTCAACTGAACCGGATTGGTTTGGTTGACTGGATCGGTTCTTCGAGTCACGAGTCAAATGTTTTAAAATGGGGTCAAGTTATTTTAATTATGAACCTGTTATTTTAATTATTATGTCAAAGGTCCAATTTTAAGGAAAATAGCCAGAAGTCAAATTGAGTCAAACCTTTTAAATAATTTAATTTATGTTTATTTTAATTTTTTAGTCAAAATTAGGGCCTTTTGTATTTTATTGGAGTTAAAATCGATTTTTGGGATTTAATTAGGTCCAAATCGGTCTTTTGGTCAAAATTGGCTTTCGAGGTCAAAACTGATTTAAATTGATTTTTAAAGTCAAAATCGATTTTAATAAGTCCCAAATTGATTTTTTAGAAGTCAAAATTGATTTTAATTAGTCCCTTTTTGTCTTGATTTTAAGAAATCAAAGATTTAAAGAAAATAGGCAAAAATGGGAAAAAGCGGTGAACATTCGTTTCATCGGCCGAGTTTAGAGCGATGTTTGGTATAGAAGTGGTGAGCCAGGCCCAGAATTCAATCCTTGACCGAAGTGAAAAATGTAGAAGCCCGTAAGTGTATATTTAATTATATATGTAGTATTTTATGTACGTAAACATTTTCAAGGAAATGATTAAATATACATTAGCGGGCTAAGTTTTAAATTACATGATTTAAGAAATTCACGCATCAAGAGATTTTATGAAATGATCAGGCATGTTTTTTTAAGTTAAAACCCGAGGAATTGAAGTGATGTGGCAAAGTCTACGATGGGAGTTAGCCGGGTAGCCGGGCTCGGGGATCCCCGTATTTTTAGGTGATTATAGGGCCTATGGATCCATGTGATCATGACATGATGAAGTAGCAATTATAGGAGGTGTGACATATAGGGATCCTTGTGTGATATCGGGGTGAACCACACCATCACGTACGTTGGTTATTACGACTGATCAGTCATATGGGGCTCGGGGATCCCCTATTTTTAGGTGATTATAGGGCCTATGGATCCATGTGATCATGACATGATGAAGTAGCAATTATAGGAGGTGTGACATATAGGGATCCTTGTGTGATATCGGGGTGAACCACACCATCACGTACGTTGGTTATTACGACTGATCAGTCATATGCCCGCTCACATTCACTGATACGACTCATACGTTTTTGAGGTTACGTTATGCCATGCCTTATATGTTATATGATATGTTATGATATGAAATGTATGATGTGAAATGTTTTAAGATCATGCACGCATTCACGCTTTAACGTTATTTTAATTACAAGTATTTGCTTGCATGCGATTTTATTAGTATGTACTTCATTATGTATTACGATAGAGCATGCTGAGCCTCTAGGCTCACTAGGTTTAAATGATGCAGGTGATGACCCTACCAATGAGCACATCCCGACTGGCGGTGAGGACGTCTGAGCGCATGTTGCAGCAGTACCCCGAGACCGCCTTTATGTTTTAGTCTGTCATGATACAGTTTCAGATATTGGTTTTAAACATGTTTACTTTCAGCATTTTTACTCAGTGAATTTATTTAGCTTGAATGTTTCAACGTTTTAAATATTCCTTTATCTATGTTTAAAGTATTTTTGAGAAAATGATTTAGAAATATTCTAGAAAGGAACGAGCCATACTTTAAGTTTATGTTTGCTTCCGCATATGTTTTAAAAATAAAATAAACATTTCTAGAGTTTGGTTCGTTTCAGCTTTTGTGTTGTGGGTCTGCGTTGCCCATTGCAAGAGTTGCAGGTAATCTAGCTGGGCAGAGTGGATCTTCAGCTAGTAGATCCTCGTTTGACTGAGTCCCAGTATATTTGTATTATGTATCAAACCAGGGGATGCCCTGAGTTTCTATGTTTGTTGGGGATCTGTATTGAGATTTATTTGGTTACCTGTCTGTGATTGGATTTCGAGTTAAATCCTATTTTGAGTATGTATTATTTTGAATGAATGTTTCATTGTTAAGGCCCAAACATTTGAAAAATTTTTAAGCCCTATTTTATGCTTCCGCGATTATGTGCTTAATTGTGTTGCTAATCTTTGTTGATTAGCACGGGGCCTGACAATTGACCGTTCCCGGGCTCCAAATTTTAATTCTTCCGCTGCGCCTCGGGAACGAGATCCGAATCCACCGCTGTGCCAATAGTGGTATCAGAGCCTTAGCTCGGATCTGTCAATATACCATTCTGCCTGTATTGCATCAAAAATCTCATTTTTCAAAAAAAATATTTTTTCCGCCCGCACGCCGCCGCTCGCAAATTGTGGCGGGGATCGCAGGATCCTGCCGTATCCCGCATGCACGTTGCGGCGGGCATTGCGCGCACAGCCTGGCGAAAGTTGGCCGGTACCCATGCACGCACCCGTCGCCCCACCTGCGCAAGCTAGTCGTGCAGGTGCCCCACCCCCCCACCCCCACCCCCCGTGCGCACACATGCGTGCAGTACACGTGCGGGCGGCGGTGCCGGGCGGAGATGCGGCGGCAAAGGTTTTGAATTTGGGCCGATACTTGTTATTGGGCCTTTTCGTTGGACCAAAATTAAAATTTTTAAAATTTTTGAGATATTGGACCTAAAATTGTTTTAAGCCCAAAATTGATACAATTAAAATAACAAAATAATATTTTATTTATAAAATATGATTTTATATTTAAAATATGATTTTTGTTGGATAAAATCAAATTTGATTTGATTATTTTATTTATGTCAATTAATTGAATTAATTGAATAGATAATATTTGGGATGATCGAGAGCCCAATGTGTTAGGTGTATGCTAGGTTTTACAATTCTTGGTTGTAATATTATTGAATTCATTTCAAACTGGGCCTGGTTTAGGACCTGTTCCCACCCCTTTAAAATGTATCCCTAATTGTCATGGTTATTTAAATGTAATATTAGACTTAGTGGGAGGATAATTTTGAAGATGGTGGAGATGATGACCAAAGATATTTAAGAACGAAGACTTGTAAAACTGGAAGCTTATGTAATAGGATTGCATTTGCATATTGCATGTGTCAGGCCTCGTGCTCATAACAGAGTAAACACACACAAACACATGCGGAAACTATTAAAAAGCGAGTAAAATTTTCGCTTTTGGCCTGACGGTTAAAAACAATATAATTTAAAATAATACGATACTCAAAATAGATATCCCAGTTTAAGAAAACAACCACAAGCGGACTACCAGCCAACAACAAACAATATAGCATAACATCAACATGTATCAGACTCAAACAACGAAAAACAACAACAAAGCACAAGGCATCCCCTGGCTAAGAATACTGATACATATAAATATGTTATACGCCACTGGGATACTCTAACCACCTCCTGAGGCACCACCAGCTGGGTTAAAACCACGACCAGCTGTAAAACCTGGGTTTCCTGAAAAGCAACATAAACAAGGAAAACAACCAAGCCCCAGAGGGACATGGGGTCAAACCCCAGTACGGAGAGCAACTATAAAACAGCAGTAAACAGCAAGAATAAAACACAGATGCTGTGCATGAGAAAGGAAACAACAGCACAATGGGATCTGCAACAGAATATGTGGCCACGGTGAGTGTAGGACATGTGGGTGCTACCCACTCACCCCTACTCACCCACCCTTACCAGATGCATCAACAACCCAACCTATGAATTGTGGTAGCTAGCCACTCGGCGCATAGGGGAAAATGAGAGTGCGGAATCACCGCTCGCCCTCGCATCTTGGTAAGAAAACAGAGAGACAACAACGAACAAAGGCTGCAATAGCTGAATGGAATGCGTGTATGCAACATGCTGGAACAACAAACATATAATCATATGCAACACAACAATTACACATGGTAAGCATACACAGCTCTCACACAGATCAACAACATCACACAGCAATGCAAACACAGCCATCTCGCAATTTATCCAAGCCAGGTTCCACGCTGAATTACAAGCTCAAGATCCATACCTCAATTCTGCTCAACAATTACCACAAAGGAATCCCGAGAAATCTGGTTAGAACCTGCTAAACAACGAAGCATAATTCTCAGCGATGCTATCAGAATCTCATGGCTGGGAGCCACGCTCAACCAGCAAAAATTCACCCATACAACTAAAAAGGAAGCTTAAACAAAGGCTAATACTAAGATCTCAACAACAATTCGAAGTTCTACCTCAACGACACAACAGAGGTCGACAACCAAGATAATACTTCGCTAAGTATGGGATCTGGTGCTTAAAATCGAAGACCAAGTCTTCCTTAAATACACGCGTAAAATCTGGTTAAAATCATCCGCCGACAAAACCAGTCGACGCACGCTACAAAATACAACCAGTAGATGCAAAGAAACCAACTGCTGAATCTCAAACAACGCTAATCAAAACGGTGTCGCAGCGACTTAGCAAAACAACGTCGTACCGCTTACGTCATCAAATCTGCCACCAGTTGGTCGCCTAAAACCATCGGCTGGTTCTCAAATCCAAATGCTGGATTGTATAACACTCAAAAGCTGATACCAGGCGTTGCATCAAAACGCTGCGTTCCAACTTAATAAAACAGCGTCGCATAGCTGACGTCATCAAATCCGGTCGATAACCCTCGCGCAATACCAGCCGCAAGCTACAGGAAACCAGACGCAACTCTCAAAACGGCGTCGCACCAACTAATCAAAACGCTACCGTTTTGCCCTCAACAAACGAGATAAAGCAGCAGCAGGATACAAACATGCTACCAGCTTTTACTTAACACAACGCATCCAGATTTCACTAAAACGACGACGTTTAGGAATCTCGCGTTATCAAAACACGCAGCAACTGGATTTCACCAAATCGACCAGCTTTCACCATGAAACCAACTTTTACCTAAAAAAATTCTCAAAAATACGAAAACTTCCAGAATTGCTCTAAATGTGAAATCTGACCCGAAAATACCAACCAAACTTCCAAACAGAGATCTGAACCACCAGAAATCTCCAAAAACCGATTAATTCCAACAAATTAATCTTAATTACATTTCAGGTCTCACAGCATGTCACCTAAGATTGGACCTAGATCCGTGCTTGGCAACCACGGATCGCATAGCTCTCACTTATCGATCATCCCAATTATATATGTGATATATATCTGTTGAATCCGCAATTTTTAAGTTGATTTAAAATTATTGAGACCAAATTTCAAAATTAAAATCCCTCATTTAAATTTGATTTAAAATTTATATCAAGATTAAAAGTTTCATGATTAAATTGAAGGAACTTAGTTTGTTGATAATTATGAATAAATGTGATAAAACGTTATCTAAGGAAGTCCTTTATAAACTGGATAAAAAACGGCTTGTATCGACTAAGCCTCCCTGAAGGGCGTTGCTTTGTCTAAGGAGGTTGGTTTTTAAGTGGGCCTTAGCGCCTCCAACCACCTGGAAGCACTCTTAGACAATGTTAGTCCATGACTTCTTAGTTGATCATAAACAAAAGTTTATTCTTAATTTGACAATGTTAGTGCCGGAAAGTTGTACATGTCATTGACACTTGCTGTGAGTTTGTTGGAACTCCCTTTAACGTTGGCTCATATTATTGGGGACATTAATGGGACCATCCATCACGACTCAACATTGATGGGTCATCTTGACATGTGATAGTAATCGGCGTCATATTATTGGGCCCTTACTGGACGTGAGGTAAATACATGGAGGTTGCACCTGTTGCAATTGGGCTCTACCTTTTGAGAGTCATGGTTGGCTGATTCGGGACCATGATTTCTTGATTGGACTCTGTGTACCCACTAAGAAAACTTGGTTTCTCGATTTCATTAGAGGGTGGTGAAATCGTTAAAATAGTGGGAGAGTAATTCATAAAACTTAATGACCATGTTTTATATATTAGCGTTTTTCATGAATAGTCAGTAATGCATATCTGTTTTTCTTTTCAGTATAAACTGCTTTCATTATGTCTTCAATCAAATATCCACTTGCTGCTATACTAGATAGCAATAAGTTCACTGGCTTGAACTACAAATATTGGCTTTGAAACCTCAAGATTGTCTTGGCTTCGGAGAAACTTCTCTACACGCTAGAGAAGAGCCCTCCGAAGGAAGCCCCTGCCAATGCCAATCCTGAGGAGCTGTCGAAGCTGGAAAAATGGTGGGATGATGAGCTCAAGGCACGATGCTAT